>AYEL01077819.1:0-35909 GCA_000484575.1 Olivierus martensii
CTAATGGAAAGAAAACCTCATATTAATCTTTTATTTTTCCTTTACTATTTGTAAGTGTCCTCCTACTTTTTTTACATATTTATTCACAGTGCCAAGTTGTGATGTGATATAAATTATTTACTATTTCTGTAAATTATTTTCAATTGTCATTTATTTTTATATTCATCCCTTTATGTTCATGAAACTTTTTATGAATAAAAAATCCTTTCTTTTACATTTTGTGAAAATTTTTGTTGTGTCCTTCTATGTATTTTACAGAGTGCATCTTAAAAGTAATCATAAAGAAATGTTTCAGAGTTGAGTACAGGCATAGTTACTAATATGATGGTTGGGTTTCAGATGTTTTTTCACATGCTAGTGTAAATAAAAGCCAAAAGACATATTTATATTATCATTTATTAATTGCATAATAGTTCTAGGCCTAAAAATAGAACTGAGCACAGATACAAAATGGTGCCTGTCAATTCATTTGATTCAGCTAATGTGTACCTCACCATCAAAAATCAACTTAAGAGAAAGATAAATACTGAAAATAATAAACATGAATATAATTTAAGGAATCCCATATTAATGAACCATCTGAAAATGAGGTGTGTCTGTACTGTACTAGGCTTGCCATTATTCTTTGGATTTAATCTAGGATGATTGTTGGAGGGAGATCTATGTCTTTTTAATTTCATTATATATGATAAGGACAATCAAGGGATATAAAAAGAACCATATATTTAATCAAATATTTAATTAAAGTAAAAAATTTATATATAAAAATAATATTTGAAAAACAATAAGTTTTAAATAATGAAATCTTAACTTTCACTTCTGACTGGATCCAAGTTTTTGATTACCATTGGCAATGACTTGCCCAATCAGTTGTTTCTTTTGTCCCTCATTTGATTTGCATATAATCAGTATTCCTTTAAAGACAATATTTTCTTTAGGATGTTGGTCTCTCTCTTAATTTGATCATAAAATTGAATGTAGCTACTGAAAATTGCATCAACTTTAATACACATACATTGTCAAAAATACAAATATTTAAAGTGGCAATGTGTCATTTTGTCTTATATATATATTTATATTCTTCTTTAAGTTTGTCTGTAAACATATACTTTATTTTATTATTCATTTTAGAGATTAACTTAAATTTAAAATACTAAATTTGGCAATTGATGTTATAAACTAAAACAAAAAGTTTTTTGCACATGTACAGCACTTTGGTCTGCACTCTGCTTAAGTACTATGCTGCTAATCAACTATAATACATTCACAGTGCAGGTCGACTTAAACAAATAAAATTTTGATAAATACTGAAATAAAGAAAATTTGAAATCCAAGACCGTTTAAAGTTTCAGACAAAATCCTGGACAACTATTGAAATTTGAGACAGTCCAGATCAATCCTGAATGTATGGCAAGCCTATCAATGACTATTATTTGTCTTTATTAAGTCCAAAATTTAATAATTAAAATAAAAAGTATTTTGAATTTATGGTATTAATTCTAAAAAATCTTAAAATTTTTATTAATCTTTATTATATAATATATACTTTTTTATTTAAATATATGAATATATTAAATATTTGGTATTGCACATAAATCAAAAATATATAAAGCAATTACATTGTATCCTGTTTGAACTAATAGTGCATCCTATGGTAGCAGCACAGAAAATTTTGTTGCAACTGGCAGAAAAGAAAAAAATATCTATTTCTTCATTCCTAAAAAAATATCTATTTCTTCTTAAATCTATTATTAAAAATACATGGCTATCTGCATATGTTCATATTTAAATATTTACATAAATATTAATTTATTCTGCCTTTATAAACAGGAAAAAAATTTATAGAATATTTTTTAATGGATAAACACAGTTCTGCTACTCTACGTATCAATAATTAATATTAATGGAAATTTAGAGATACCTGATATTTCTGACTGATAATCTATATGTTTCTTGATAATTTTGGTCATTTAGAAAATATGGGATAACTTGCAGCTGATTTTGGAAATCAGATTTGTGCTTACAGTGATTGCATATGTTAGATTTCCCTTTCTGTCAGTTACACCAAAATTTTCATTACAAGGTTTGAACCTAAATTGTCTTACCATTAAAGAGTCAGAATTTTAAGCAGAATACATAGAATGTGAGTTAATTATCCTTTTGATCTGGCTGAGGTATTGCCTGGGAATTGATGTCTAACCCATCCAGCCTTTCTCAGTCTTTACATTGTTTCTGTAACTTTCTTCCCATGAATCATTCTGATTATGTTCCATGTACTCAAAAATGTTTAATAAAGTGATGTTTAAAATGTAATAATTTTGACAAGGATTCATAGAAAAGAAAAGGGAAAAAGGAATAATCTAAGAATAAGGTGTAAAAGACATAAAAAATGATAGAAAATCAAACAATGTACACAGCAAAGATTGGTACAGTTGGCAATGTATCAGAATTCACCCTTGGATCAAGTGAGTCATAGGAAATCTACGAAAATAAGTACTACTTTGTTATTAATGAAATTACAGATGAAGAATGCAAAAAAAAATCAACTTGTAACATTGAGGGCATTGCCACACCATGTGTAGTGAAATCACTTATGCCAAAGCAATCACCATATCCAAGTAATTTCATACAAAGGTTACAGTTTAAGTGCCAAGATCAGAAAACTGATGAGTCATTAGCCGAATATTTATCTGAATTACACAAATTAAACTTTAAAATAAAACTAAAGCACTTACTGCAGTGTAGGAAAAAAGCTTCTAATCATATGTTGAACGAACGTTTTCGGCACTTAATGCCATCTTCAGGTTCGAATTCTATCAGAACTTTTAAGTTTCAAAACGCAATGGAACACGCATAAAGATTGAATAATATTCACGTTATGATTTAAAACATTGTTATTCCTCAGTTTTTATATAAAACTATTACTTTTAGTTAATTGTCCACCATTTTAATGTAATAAGTGCACAGTTTTACGTGTGCTGGTAATATCGTAAAAAAGTGTGGTATTAATATTTTTTTCATTATTTTATTATTGAGTATTGATGTTTAAAACATTTTAATACACATGCGTAGATTTCAGTGTGCAGTTCTACGGTCTGTTGTTAAAATAGCGCTGCATTATTTCCATCTATCACAATCTGTCTATTATGTACTGCCATGTCATTGGTAAATTTTCCGATGGTTTTTCGTTTAATATATTCTCGTGCTTTTTCCTCCTCATTATTTCTAAAGATTCAGAAACTAAACCCTGCTTCATATTTGGTGCTTGCTTTATTATCTTTGCCCCTTCCCAGTCGACTTTTACGTTCGATGCGTAGCATTCCGCCGCCAGGGCTGTTGTCGTGCTGCTGTTTCTTATGTCTCTTTGATGTTCCCGGAGCCTTTCTTTTAGGGTGCGGCCTGTGACTCCTACTTTGGAGGTGTTCTGGATTCCTGGCCACAATGGGGTTCAGGGAAACGAAAAAGCTGACCACCTCGCCAAAACTGTAGCTAATTCTAATCGACCGGCTTCTTACAGCAAAATCTCTACTGGTTATATCCACAATGAAATACAAAATCTTTGCTTAGAACTCTGGCAACAACAATGGGAAAATGGAGACACAGGTAGAGTTACCTACTCCTTTGTCCCCTCCATTGAGCTTCATCTTAAAAATCAACATTTCAAAACCAGTTTCTTTATATCCCAGCTCTTAACTGGCTATGGAAACTTCAGAGCCTACCTCCATCGCTTTGGTCATGCTGAAAATAACTTCTGTGACTGTAACTCACAAGAACCACAGGACCCCTTTCATCTCATCTTTTCCTGCACTCATTTCAACCCTGAGAGAGAAAATCTGATTAAAGCAACGCTCCTTGAGGGTAACAACTGGCCCTGCAACCCTCATCACCTTATATACAATAAGGTTCTTTTTCAAGTTCTGGAAAAATATATTACATCCATTACTGCTCTTCAAGTGGACCAACAACTGAACAATAACTAATTTGTGTTCACAGGAACTACTCTAGTTTTGCACCTCAATTTTGACTACAACTTCTTGTGGTAGTGCTTGTTAGTACCCTCAAGTGCCATGTGTTTGTGCATTTAAAGCGTCACTCGTCAATCCTAGTTTCCTGTTAGTGCCTCATTTTCTTCAGTGCTTGCATCTTTGTTTTCTCTGTGTACACTTAATTTTGTCAATCCCAAGTTTCCCAGTGTTCCCAGTGTACCCTGTGTCTTCTTGTGACAGTGTCGTTCATTTCCCTCGATCTGTGTAAGTGCTCCTCAAGTGTTTTGTGAAGTGCTAGTGCATCTCAAGTTTCCATCAACGACAAGTCTTCAATCTACTCAAGTGTCCTCATCTTATGTGCACTTTTGATTTTGCTCTTACAGCGTAGTCTACTCTTCATTAATTTTCAATGTTCACTAGATATGCTCAACCTCTTGTGTTCTCCTCAACTTTGTGTCTTCTGTTGGTGCCTACAGGAAATCATCATCGATAAGTCCTCTTGTGTCACCCTCAACTTAGTGCCCTTACTAAGTGTCTACAGGAATTTGCTTCCAGAAGACTACTTGTGAACCCTTCACCTTAGTGTCTACACTTGGTGTTTCCAGGAATTCACCATTCAGAAGATGAACTACGGAGTTAACTAGGTGTTATCCACTTCCTTTTCAGCACCTCGAGGATTTTCTTCCTCCCCATGGTGTCACCCCCAAGCTCCTTGGAATTTTCCCTCTTTTGGGAAATTTCCTTTTGTGTTTACTCTTTGTTCTCATCAAGAAACTCCCGTCTTGGACTTGACTGCTCTCCTATCCTCTCAACGACATCTGTTGTGTATTCTGCGTGACAAACTTTGTTTCTCCAGGATTGCCCAACCACACAAGCTCCGCTAGTTACTCCTGTGCACCTTCAATGTACTTTGACTTGTTCCATCCAAGAACTCCCGGACACTCACCTGCACCTGTCTTGCCTCATCTACAGTTTACTTGAACTCTGAGACTTGTTATCCGAAAATTTTGTACTCAGTCTACTGTCATTCCTTTTGTTTAACCGTTACTGGAATCAATTACTCTGTAAAATGCAACAATTAATCTTTATTCTACCTTTGTAAATATGTTTTGCTTTGTGTTTTGTAATATTGTTTTAAATAAACGCCGATGCAGGACCTCATGAACCCATGGTACTGGTTGCTTCCTCCTCTTTTCATCCCTAGTGACTTGCTCACTTCTTAAGCAAGAGCATGTTCTCTATATACTAAACTCTTCTCACTTCATTTTCCAACTTGGCTATACCTTAGGGTGAAGCCCTATCTATCCTAAACTGTCTATATATGAGGCTTTTTGGTTTGTATTTGTATTTTCCACCGGGATACTATAAACTCCTGGCCTTTCGTGTTTTAATTTGGGATCCTTACAATTCCTAAGCAAGTCGAAGTTTGTTGCTGCCTTTTCAATGGCCATCTTCTTTTCTTTTAATCTTAATGCCTGTTTTATAGCTGGATTCTTAGAAAGCCTATACGGTACTTTGATGTATTCCTTGGAACCTTGTGCACTTACTTCCTGCTGCTGGGCTTCTTGCCTTTGATGTGTATCGTTGCTTAATCTGATGCTATCTTCCACTTTGTTTTTTTATGTCTAGTATGAAACTTTTACAGTAGCCGTGTATTTGTCCGTACCTAATTACTTTCTGCAATTCATTCTGGAAGTCTTTATTTTCTGTGCAGTACAGGTAAACTCTACGACAGTATGCATAGAATGCTGCTTTCTTAAATCTGACCGGGTCCGCTGACCAGTTCGGCATGAAAACCGGTGAGAAAGATGCTTTCTGGTAGATTTCCATCTTGTATTTGGACTTCTGTACTGTTATTTTTAAGTCGAGGAAATAGATACTCTCTTTACTTTTTTGCTCTCTTAATAATACTAGTCCATAGACGTCTTTTGTGAGCAATCGGGTTACTTCATTTGATTTCTCTGCGTTGTTCCAGATGATCATAAAAGAAGAAAAAGAAAGAAAAGTTGAAAGTTGATAAAAGTAGCAAGAAAAGACCAAATTACTTTGTAGCTATTCAAGTTTGTAATTCAGAGGTTGGCAATTTTATTGAAATATACACATTTTGAAAAGTTAAAAACTAGATATAGTACAAAACAACTAACATAATAAAAAAACATCAGCACTAAGAAAGGATAGTTTTTAATTTAATTACCAATAAATGTTTTCAACTATACTTTGTAGCCTTTATCAATTACACAATTAGAATCTCAGCACTTAAAATACAGTGGGTGATCGGTTAACGAAGATAATCCGTTCCAAGACAATGTTCATTATCTGAATTGTTCGTTAACCGAACATTGATTTATCATAGGCTTTTATGGAAATTTGATTAATTCGTTCCGGAGACCCAAAAAATAAAAAATAAATAAATAAATTATATAATTTCTTACTACATTTATTTATATGTAATAACAATAATTAAATAAAAATTTATATAATTTCTTACTACATTTATTTATATGTAATAACAATAATATAATCTTGCAATTTCATTTTATGTAATAACAATAATATATACATACATAGTCTTGCATTTTCATCTATATAGGTTTATTTTCCGATAAAGAACCTGCCCAATATCGATTGCTTTTCTCTCTGATAAAGAATCTGACCAATATTGATTGCTTTTCTCTCTCCTTCAGGATAATAAAGAATCTGTTCAATGTTGTTTGCTTTTTCTCTCTCCTTTAGGATTTTTTGAAAGTGATTAATAACATTGTCATAGTAGAGATCCCCAAGCCTATTGATCTCAACCTGGTATGGGTGCCATTCAAGCACCAAAAAAATTGTAAAATCTCTCTCTACCTTCTTTAATAAATCTTTGATCTAAAATATTATAAAATCCCTCTCTTACCTTCTTAATAAATCTTTGATGAAACCAAGCCTATTGACCTTAACCTGGTATGGATGCCATTCTAACACCAAAAGTCTAAAATCTCTCTCTTACCTTCTTTAATAAATCTTTGATTTGTTTTAATAATCAACCTGGTATGGGTGCCATTCTAAGACCAAAAAATTGTAAAATTAACCTGGTATGAGTGCCATTCTAAGACCAAAAAATTGTAAAATCTCTCCAATCTGGTATGGGTGCCATTCTAAGACCAAAAAATTGTAAAATCTCTCTCTAACTTAGGGTGCCATTCTAACACCAAAATATTGTAAAATCTCTCTTTTACCTTCTAATAAATCTTTTCCAAAAAATTGTAAAATCTCTCTCTTACCTTCTTTAATAAATCTTTGACATCAAAATATTGTAAAATCTCTCTCTTACCTTCTTTAATAAATCTTTGATGTTTAAGTTGTCTCCAAGTTCATTTTAATCGGGAAAAACTACTGTTCTCTCATCCCGTTGTCTCCAAGTTCATTTTAATCGGGAAAAATTACTGTCCTTCCATCCTTAAGGTGGGTTCACACTATGACCGACTTGAATGATTCTATGTCACTATTCCATAGCAACAACAGTTGGCGGTGTAATGTGATTATTTTGGCTGGAATCGATTGGTCGGTCTAGTCAGTGAAGTTGGTCCAGTTGGTCATAGTATGAACCCATCTTTACCCATAACTCCATGAATGTGCAAGGCCTAAACCTGACATTTTGTTAGGTTAGTTATGCTGAATTATCCTTGTGGAATATTTTTATCTAGAGGTGACCACTTATAGAGCCGCCATCATTACAGGCTAACCAACACCCATGATGGAGTCAACCGGAAGATTGAAGGATGGATTTCAACGGACCGGGCCCAGATCCCTCCTGAAAAATTGGAGGAATATGACTCCCAGATCCTCTAGAATGTTAAGCACAGCTTTACCATGCAGCCATCGGGCTGACCTGTAATTCCGTGGGTCCCACAGTTTGTTCTGTGAGGTGTTCATTATCCGAACATGTGTTAGTTAACCGAACATAAAAATCTTTCGAAAAAGTGTTTGTTATCTGATTTGTTTGTTATCTGAACTGTTCGTTAACCGATCACCCACTGTATTACCATTCTAAAACTAAAAAGTATTAAAAACTTCATAATGGAATTTTAGAATGATTTTTGACTATTTACTTTTTGCATCCCTAATGCTATATAATGGACTTTTGATTTTACAAACTCTTATGGACTCTCCAAAAAGTTCGTAAAATTGAAAGTTGATAAATGGGAATGGCATTAATTAACATTAGGGACTTTTTGGGACCAACTAAATACAGTGAAACCTGCCTAAAATGACCACTAATGGTTCTCAAAGAAATGGTCTTTTTAGAGAGGTGGTCTTTTTACACAGTTAAAAAATACAGTGTACTGTATTAAAATTATCGGTACTGTAGTGATACAAGTACCTGTACTGTACTGTATCTAAAAAATAATAGTGACAAGTTTTTGAAGGATATTTGCTTTTATTTACATAACAAAAAGTTACATATGCATGTACAGTAATACTGTACTCCATTCTTACAATGAGCTAATTACTGTAGTTCAAAGGGATAAAAAAATTTGTGATAGAACTTTGTTTACTTTTAGCTGCTTTATGTACTACTATAGAATTTTCAAATTCTATTTCTAACTTATTTAAAAGTTCTGTCATAATGTTCACTGTTTGCAAAGTCGCGAATTAGAAGGAATGTCAATACTACTAATTACACTAAGCCTAACGGTTCTAGCTACTCTGTAATCCAGAGTTCGACCTGAGTTCAGTTCTTAAGCTAAGTTCTAACTTAAAACTAATTAATTACAAAACAGTCTAACACAATGTAACAAGACTTTTATATATATAAATATATATTCTTGGCCTAGAATTTATGTAATTATGCAGATTTGTGTAGTTTAAAAATTTTAAAATCTTCAAAAACATGAAGCAAATAATTTCGAATGTTAATACTTTAGGAAACATAAATAATTGTGATTGTTAATTATCTAGGAAATATAAAGCAAATAATTTTAATTGTTAATACTCTAGGAAATATAAAGCAAATAATTTTAATTGTTAATACTCTAGGAAATTTAAAACAAATAATTTTGATTGTTAGTTCTCCGGAAAACGTGAAGCAAATAATTTCGATTCCATAAAATCTGAATCAAACTATTTTAATCGAAATAATATTTTGCTTTTTTTTGTTTAGTTATTTCATTTTCAGTACCGTGTTTCATATTTCTTCGATATTTGTGTTGACACGATTTCTGAATCAAAATAATTTTGGATTCGATATTAAACTGATCGATTCCTTCTTCGTTTTTATGTCGAATTCAAAGTCAACATAACATTCCAATTCTGCTTCTTTGTCGACAAGTTTCTTACGGTCTATTGATAGCTAAACGACACTCTGTCGACATGTAGAGTAAAGCAATTTTGTTCCCAAGCATGCGCGACAAATACAACGACCAAATAGCGATCTCGTTAAGAACTGTCCCAAGTATGTCTAGAATACTCCTTTCATCTCTTCTGATTAACTCTATATAGAAAAACGTTTCTGCACAGTTGAACGTATAAAATATATTATTTAGTATGCAGCGAATATTCTTTAATTCAAAAGCGTTTGAATCGCGTGTATTGGAAAAGTGCAAATTTCTCTAGGGATTTTATAAACGAGTCACGAATATTGCATCACCCTATTTAAAAATGTTTTTAAATATTAAAAATCTTTCTTTATTTAACATTTTAATATTTAAAACTATCGTAACAATAGAGTGTAATTATATTTAGATTCGTCCTTTTAAAGTACTTAAAAATATATCTTATAGGAGTTTGATACTTTAAGTTACCTTATCAGTTGAGATTCACATGTAAGGCAAAGTAAACCTAGTTAATAAAGGTTCAGAATCCCAATACCTTAATTCCTTTCGAGACATAGATTGTTGGGGCAAAGGGCGCACGTCTGTTTGCTGTGGAATTCGGAAAGTGTAATATCGCCATGATATGTTTCTGGTGAATGCAGCTTTGCTCAAAGTTATGCTCTCCTTAGTTCCTATTCCAGATTCTTATACGGGAATAAATTTTAGGCATTTTAATTAATAATACCTTCTTTATCAAGCTATAAATTATGCTAAGGTAAATATATAAAATTTTATAGTATTTTATTTTAAGATTTATTTTTACTGCTATTATTATTATTATTATTATTATTGATAGTTTTAGTATATTCGTTATACACAATTTTTGTGGATTCATACTTCGATTATTACTATTTCAATAAAGAATAATCATAATATAATTCGACACAAAATAGGCGTATGTAAAATATAAGAATTTCAAAAAATAAAAATAAAATGATAATTATTTTTGCAATTTTGATCTAAATTTTAAGACAAAATTTATTTATTTATTAAAATTTTGTTTTAAACTTATTATGATTAAAGCAGCTTATTTATTTATTTTCAATTTATTTTTGAGAACAAATATTCCACAAAAATTAATATTAAATATTTAAAAATAATCAAAACTTTCTATTGAGACAAAAAAATTCATATTTCCTTTATATACATTAAGATTTAATTTTAATTTCATCAAATTTGATTTAGTAGTAGTAAATAAAATAAATATCACATTTTCAAATTATAAAATGTAATTATTGATCAATACGAGGGTCGGCTGATAAGTCCCGGGCCTGACATATAGATGGCGCAACTAACATAATCGCACTTTTTCGTAGTCTTCATTTTCCCCTTCACTGCCTTCTTCATCCTCTTTGTCAGGAGCATGATCAGATTCCAAAGCATCCTGTAAGAGTTGTTGTTCCCAGTCATACTCAAGAATTTCTGAGCTTGGCACATCTTCAACAATTGCATCCAAGTCTGTTTCAATGTATGCTAACTGTGAAATTGTTGTTATTTCCTGTTCCACTGGATCGAAAAAATCTGAATTTAAATTCTCAAGTTCGCCAGTGTTAACGCCATATTTTTTAAAACATTTTTGTATTGTTGTCTCATACACTTCATCCTATGCTAGTCGTATCCAAGAAACAGCATCAGCTAATGAAATCTTCTTTGCTAATTCACTAGCAGTGGAAGTTTGATCCATATGAGCAACCAAAGTTTCAGCATTCTTTTACAATAATGCAATTTAAAAGAACGTATGATACCCTGATCCAAAGGTTGAAGCCTGCTTGTTGTGTTAGCTGGAAGAAATTGCAGTTTCACATTTGAAAGTTTTAAATCTGGATGTGAAGTAGCATTGTCTAAAAGTAACAAAACATTCCTTTTTGAACTGACATTTTTGAATTAAACTGCTTTATCTAAAAAACATCAGTAGTCATCCAAGCTTTTTTATTAGCGAACCATTTAATGCCAAGTCTTGACAAATCTGTGTTCTTAAAACAACGAGGTCAAAACGATTTGTTTATTACGACAGCCGATTCATTTTCACCAACTGAATTTGTACACATCACCACCGTTAATCACTCTTTGGACATTTTCCCCCTAAACATTTTTTTGACTTTGCTACTAAAGATTTATCTGGTAAGTTTCGATAAATTAAGCCAGTCTCATCTAAGTTAAAAATATTTTTTGCATCGAAATCTCTACTTACATCGTTTAGACTTTCACTCCAGTCCAATATAACATTTTCATCCACATCTGCTCCTTTGCCATTTATTTTACGAAACACAATATTATTCCGTTTTCGAAAACTCTAGCCACCCATTGCTGGCCATGAAGTCTTGACATCCAAAAGCTGTTGCAAATTCTTTGGCTTTTTCCTGGATTATGGGTCCACTCAGAGGAAATCGTTTACTTCTGCATTTTTGAAACCATTCCCAAACCAGACTATTAATTTTCTCGTATTACTGTTGCTGGTTTTGCTTCTTCTTTTCATTTCCATTTTCACACCATTCTCTTCAATGTTGTTCCTTGTTTTTTAAAATTTTTTGTATCTGTGTTTTACCACAATTGAATTTTTGGGCTAAATCATGTTGTGACAATCTGGTCTCGCTAGCATGGATGACTTCCATCCGCTCTTTCAAATTTAAAATTGTATTTTTGCGTTTACTAGCCATTGTAACTTGCAAGAGATGACAGCTTCGTGCAGTAGAACAAAACAAAATCAAAACCAAAACCAAATCATTCCCATGCTTCTTTCTACCGACTTTCCCTTTCATGTTTGGACTCATCCACTTCAGCCATGTCGGAGTGGCTCGAGTTGGTTTAAAAATTTAAAAAAGCAAAATATCCTCGGTCGAAAACCATGTTTTATATATACGAAATGATATGTTCATCTAAAAAGTGGTCGTTAGTTCAGAAGGTCATATTACAAAGGTGGTCGTTTTAGCAGGTTTCACTATAATTCATAAAAATGTATAGTTTGTAAATTGGTGGTTCATAAAAATGTGAGTCCACTGTATGTGCTTAGGATTTTAATTTGAAATTGATGAGGTATAAAGCAGAGCTGTCCAACCCACAGGTTACATGTGGCCCAGCTCTATAATGACCCAATGTAAAATCATAAACTTTCTTAAAACAGATTTTTATGTACTTATTTTTTTATTTTTTGAAATTTGTGTGTAATAAAAAATATTACAATGCCATAACATCATCAAATATCCCACTAATAAAGAAAAAGAAATTTGCTTCATTTATGTACTAAAAATATATATAAAAAATAATGAAATTAATGAAGTTTTTATTATTTTAAATACCTGTCTCCATTTCCTATTTCCATTTTCTAAAATATTTCTTATTTCACTGATAAAAGCTTCTTGACCTGCTCAATGATTTTTAAAAAATTTCTGAATGAAAAAATGTGAAAGATTATTATACTATGACATTTTCACTTATTTATCATGGTGGATATCATACATTATTTACTGACTTTTTTGCTTAATCAACTATCATTAGAATTAGTATATTTTATGTGCGGCCCGAGACAATTTTTTTTCTTCAAATGTGGCCCAAGGAAGCCAAAAGGTTGGACATCACCTGATATAAAGTATAGCTGAAAACATTTTTCTGTAATTAATTTAATGTATGATTAAAACTATTTTGTCTAGTTAGTAATGCTGTTTCCTTTAAAGTCAAGTATTTAGTTAAAAATTTTAGGTATAAAATGATTTTTTTACTGAATATCAATTTTTTCAAATATTGAATAGTATGTAATAACATATTTTAAATCTTGATTAATTATAGCAGATATCTAAATTAAAAGAATAAAATATTTGTGATGCATAATTGAAATTTATATATTAGGATCATCCAGAAAGTAAGCACCGTTTGCGTATTAAAAAAGATTAGCAATTTGTTTTCATTTGTATTTTATTACAAAAGAATCTACACACCTTAAATTACTTTTAGACATATTCACCATGTGAACTAAGGCATGTGTCATATCTTGGAACTAATTGCAACATACCCACTTCATAGAATTTGGCCGCCTGCAATCTCAACAGTCAATAGTCCATGCCTTTTGTTCTGTATCGTGCTCCATAACTTCTTCAATGTCTCACAGTAAGCTGTAGCATTGATTGTTGTGCCTTGTTCCAGATCTCAACAGTCAATAGTCCATGCCTTTTGTTCTGTATCGTTCTCTGTAACTTCTTCAATGTCTCACAGTAAGCTGTAGCATTGATTGTTGTGCCTTGTTCCATCCAGTCCACTTACAAAATTCCTTGACAGTCCCAAAACACTGTGCACAATTTTTCTTGAAGAAAGAGGTGATTTTGCTTTTTTGGGTTTCGGGGAACCAATATGCCGCCATTCCATTGACTATCATTTTGTTTCAGGTGTCTTGTAACAAATCCATGTTTGACAGTCCTTTTCAAAAAATCATTTCCTTCTGTCGCATAATTTTTGATACTAGATATGTGATTTTAAATACTAAGTATTTATCACGTACCTAAGACTAATCTAAGATAGCTAAGACAGAAAAGTATTAGAAAAATTTAAAGTTCATGTCCATGATAATATCTAATATACCAAACTGAAAGGAAATTTCATGGTACAAAAAGTTCTATTAGAAAAATAGTACATGACTGAATAATATCAAATTTTATTTATCTTGATATAAAAATTATATCAAGATAAATAGAATTAACATTGCCTAAGCAATTGTACTATAAAATGAAATGTCATAAATAACTGAAACATAACTTTAAACATAACTAACTTTTATAACTTCATTTGGAAAATTAGTTATGTATAAAGAAATATATTTTTTTTCCTTAACAATTTGGTAGCATGTCTTTACTGCTGATATGTTTACTTGGTCCATAGAAGTTATTTTTAAATTTGAAGTACTAGATGTCATAAATAAAAATTAGTTTTTCTGACATTTTTTAATTTTACTTGTTTGGGATCATCCGTAAACTATCTCATGCTGTTTTGAACACTTTTTGACCCCCTCTCATTCATTATTTTTCATCATACCAAGCTTGACTCTTGACTGTGACATCACAAATTTGAAAACCCCTCCTCTTCTATTTAAAATTTTTTCTCTGATTTTATGTAAAAATAGAAAACATAAAAATAGTATAAAACAGGAATTACTTTAAACTATTTTTTTGTTGCATATATTCTTTAACTTCCAAATAAATCTTCAAACTGAATATAAAATGTCTTAGAACTAAGATAAACATGTCTTTCATTTTATAACAAATGTATCTCCAAATATGTTTGTTGCAGTGTTTATTTTTGGAACAATTAAGAATAAACATTTTATATTTTATAAAAATACATTTTTATCATAGGAATATAAAACTATCCATTTTTACAGTGTGATGTTATAATTTTCATGATTCTTCTCTTCCTTTTGTACATTTCTATGATTGTGTGTATTTAGAAATGTACATAAGGTAATAGATTTATCATCATAAATCTGTTACCCCCCTCCCTCACCTAACAGCATTATGTAATTTATAGATGGTCTCTTTATACTATACTATATATAACTTCTTTGTATTTTATATACCCGGTATATCTATGCATTTTTAAAATTTTGTATCAGATTTTTTATTACCGTATTACTTTGAATTTAAGCCGCACTTTTTATTCGGATTTTTAAGACGTAGTTACTTCGAATTTAAGCCACACTTTTTATTCAAATTTTTAAGACGTAAAATTTGGGTGTGATGAATATTTTAACATCTTATTTCTGCCGATCTCCAATATTCAGGTTTTTGCTTTACTTTATTCAGATTTTTAAGACGTAAAATTTGGGTGCAGCTTAAATTCAAAGCGAATATTTTAACTTTATATCTCCCGAGCTCCCACTCCCCAACGTTCGGGCTTTTGCTTTACGCTGTATGTATGCACATAGTATTACAATCATTGATTACAATTTATTCGGTAGCTTATTATGCATATTAGTACCTATTTAAGTAAATAAAAATGTTTCTTATTTTTCAATACCTATTATAAAATCATTTTTATTTTTCCAATTTTAAAATCCTACTGCGGCTTAAATTCGAGGGCGGCTTAAATTTGAAGTAATACGGTATTTCATTTTATAATAATTTGTTAATATTAATGAATACAGGTATATTAAATCACACTTCTTTAATGTATTTTCATTACTCATCAATTTAATCAATTTTGCTATTTATTCTTAGTATAACATATTGCTATCTAACATACTGACTGTGACATCTAAAATGGCAGATGCCATGCAACATAATATATGCTGGACAATAATTTTATTTTTATACTTAATTTATTTTTTTTATTATTTTTGTGTATTAAAGAAAATAAAATTTTCTTTAATACACAAAAATAAACTTTCTCTTTAATAACTTAAAAAAATACAAATTATTACAATATTTCATGATTTTTTTTTTTTCATTTTTATAACTACTACAAAATCTGGATGAGTTTACAATTGATGTCAAAGCAAACTTTTCATTGCAGCTAATGAAATGGGAAATGAGCCATCATCCAAATATCATCAGAAGCACAAATCTTGTGAGCCAGATAAATGCATAATAATTATTGATATTTCTTCATTTATTAGCAAATATCAATTTATTAACCATTGTAGATCATGCAAACTTTGTAATATTTTACATTATATAAACCTAAAATAGGAAATAATAGTAATTCTATACATATACTCCTTTTATAGTCTCCTTTAATGATAATTCTATATGTAATTTACAAAATTCATGTTTATCATTTTGAGAGAATTTCATCTCTAACTTCTTTAAACAAATAAAATTGTTTTTAATAAATGTTAATCATAATTTAAAATAGCATTTTATAATATATAGAAATTCAAATATTTGCCATAACAAACATTCATTGTAAAAATCTATACATTTAGTATGTCAGAACTGTAAACAAAATAAAACATCATAAATAAAAGTTGAAATATAGAGCACTTTTTATTTTTTCTGCTGTTAATAGTTTAAATAAATTTTACATTATAATTGGGCTTTTATGCTATTTTTATTTTAGATTTACAATGAAATTTGAATAATTTTTTTACAGTCAATAAAAAATAGGAGAAAAATGGGAGAATTACATTCAGTAAATTGATAGTATGTTAGAATTGTTGAAATAGTATTGTATTTGTTAATTTTAGTAAAATAAAATCTAAAATAATTAATAGTAATTATTTTAGTATAAAACATTAATGTCAATTAAAATCAATAGTCTATAAAACAACAATAGTTGTTTTATAGATTATTAATTTTAATTTTACCAAATTTCTCAGTGAATAATTACATCATTAAAATATCTTACATAAATGATGCAGTATCGATCAAAGTTTTGGTAAAATTTAAATTAATATAAAATAACTATTCTTTATCAAAGTTTTACACTATGATATTAATTATTTCATATTCTATTTTGATTATAATTAACAAAAATAATATGTACTATATTTATTTGATTTTAACACAACATTGATTTACTGATTTAGTTATATAACTTTTTGTTTTCTCCTATTTTTCATTGATGGAATTATGGACATAGAAAATTATTCTAATTTTATTATAAATCTAGAATAAAAATACTGCAAAAGCCAAATTATAGGCAAAGTTTTTTGAAATATTAACAGCACAAAAATAGGTGTTTCACATTTTAACTTCTAGTTTTTAATTCACAATAGGACGTTGTTAATGAAAAGTAAGAAAAAAAATGCAATAAAAACTTTAAATGTAACAAATGACAATTTAATGAACTTGTTGTTTAACTTATTGGACATCAATCGGGCAAAATATCTTTTGGTTGAATTAATTTCATCATGAAGAAAGATGGCTGCTTCCATTATTGGTGCATTTTTACAACTGATTAAATTGAATAAATATGAATTATTAATGTCAAAAGTTATATAATAATTAAAATGGAAATAAAATAAAAATAAAATGATGTAATGCTTCATGAAACAGTTGGGAAATAATTGATTCTTCACAAATTAGGCTTGGAAATACACTATCATCTTTTTGTCGAGAATCATCTAAGCCAATGGTTCTTAACCTTTTGGGTTCTGTGTACCACTAAGAATATTAAAAAATTTTTCTGTACCACAACCATTTATAAAAAATTTTGGCATCAAAATAAAAAATAGGTAGAATAAAAAATATTTTAGTTGTTTGGTAATCAAAACATAATTACCATAATAATTTACAAATAAGTCGCAAATTAATAATTTGATATTTCTGAGGTAAGACCTAGCTGAGCCTTCACATTTTGAAAAATTGCAATTGTAGCATTTATCTAGTTATATGAAGAACAAAAACAGTGTTCTTGAATTGTAATTTAATGTTGCATGCAAATAGACTGAGCACTCATACTAGTTCCCACTATAGCAAATTTCAAACTAACCTATAAGGACAACATAAAAATCATTGCACTGGCAATTGTGCAATATGGTGCTAAAATGGCATAAGACCATTAATGCATATGAACTAGAATGCACTACGCCTGGATATTTTTGTCTATGACAGAGCTGACAAAGGCAGTAATCAATATAATGGAGATATAGTTTTCATTTCTTTTTTTTTATACCAGTTTTATATTATTTGAATAAATTATTTAATTATAATTTTTCAAAAATAGTTTTATCTTTTGTGTGCCACCAGTGATACGTGTACCATAGGTTGAGAATCGCTAATCTAAACTGTTTATAATTTAATTCCTATACTCACTTAATGTATTTATTCTTAATGCACAGATTTCCCAGTTTCAATTAGTATATTATAGTGAAATATACCTGTACTTATAAATCTGAAAAAGTTTGTTACTATAATCAAGTTTTATGGATTGTATTCTCTTCTTCATTAAGGCATTCATATGATGATTAATTATAATTTGTGTAACTTTAAAAAGTTGTATTTAATTATTTGATATATATAATATAAATTTTTTTTTTTATTTAGATAAAGAGATCTCTAAAACATATTCAGAATAAAATTATACAAAAAGAATGTAAATTAAAGTCAGCATTAATTAATCTACAAACTCTTCATATCACTTTATTAGTATGTCATATTTCTAATGATGAAGAACTTGAAAGGTAATAAGATTTTTTTCATAAAAATTTTATATATTGATATATGATAGACCCATACATAATATAGATTTGCATAATGCAACAAAAAAAATTTGATAGCATTCATATAATGTTGCTGTACCATATTATACAAGCTTCATATAACAACAAAGAATGTATCTCCCATGCTATATGGGAGTCAGTTGTATCCTGTATATATATACAGTATATAGATAGTCCTCAACTTACGACCAGTCATACTTATAATGACAATGAAATCCTTTAATTCTATGGTTAATCAATGCAATTCAATGAGTTTGAGTCCCTGACCAAATGATGGGGTATACAGAAAACATCCTTTTTTGTAGTTTTGCATTCTTTGTTTGTTAAGGTAATGTATAGTGTCTTAGTAAACATTAGAAGTGAGAAATCCATAAATTTTTAGGCATTTCTACTTCTGACTTACCAATAGTAGAGTTTTAAACCAAGGACTATCTGTATGTATTATTTGTTTGTGATTTAGTGTGTGTATGAGTATTTTTCTTAAATATCAAAATATTTCTCTTTTTTTTAATTTATAAAATAATATTCAAAAATAAAATTAAATACTTTATGTAATTTTATCATATTAATTAAAATACAGTAATACCCCAACCTACACAAACTCAGAGTTACATGATTCTTGATTTTTTCGTTTGGCAACATTGCTGCACACTATCTTGCTATGATAAGCATTGGGTGCATTTCGCACGAACTCTATATGCACAATTACAATTCTACGATCGACAAAAGTTAAAATTGTTTTGTTATACATTTTCTAAACCCTTAAAAAAACTATAACGTCCAAATGAAGTAAATCTGATTCTCCTGTACCCTAGTAAAAAAAGCAAAACAATATCTTTGGAATGCAAACTTAACATTATCAAGGATTTTGATAACAGAATGAAAATTTGAATTGGCAAAGAAGTGTTTGAGCTACCGGCATCCACAGTAAGAACAATCATAAAAGATAATGAAAAAATTTCCGATCTGGTGAAAAATACTTAATCCTTGAACTCAAGTATAATTAGTAAACAACCTGGTATTATTGCTGAAATTATGGTGCGATAATTAAGTAAAAGTGAATAATTTTTTAAGTAACTCATTTATTTTTTTAATATCTTGTATTAATATGTATAAAGAACTGCAATGTTATTAAAAATTTTTCTTCTAAACTAGTGTTTTTGTTAGTCTTTGGTCCCAATTAAACCAAATTTATATGTATTTATATGCAAAGTTGTACCCCGACTTATGTGAATTCGACTTGTGCAATTTTCATCAGACCCACCTGTCGCGTAATTTTGGGGTATTACTGTAATTAAATTAAACAATGACTGAATGAATTAATAAATTATCAAAACTGTTTAACCCAGCGCCTGAAGCATACCATCCGTAATTATCTTCGGTCGCGCGGTATCAATTTGATACATTAATTTGCATAAATTATCTATAATTTTTATCGGTTACAGGATTTGAAGAAATATTTTATCAAAATCCTTCAAATTTTTTCTCCTAACTGCAAAAATTCCTGTTTTTCTATCATTTTTGGATTTTTTTCAATATTTATTTTGTAATGTGATCTCATTTGATTAAAAAAACAGAGTATCATATTTCAATTCGCCATAATTTGTTTATAAATTTAACAATGGACGCGCTGACTGCTGTTTAAGTTATACTACCCTTGTACCTAAATGACTAGGGGTTACATTTGTCTGGCAGAGTGGGAAGAAAGGAGGGGTGTGGCCTGTCACGTCGGCCTTGAAAAACACATGAATCCTATCGTTGTAAAATTTGTAATGGTTTTATGGAAAAATATCATACTTGTTTAAACATAAGGTAGAAATTTTTATTTTTAATTCTATGATATGTTTATGAAGTTGTTTTGCAATAATTTTTATCAAACTTCTTTTTATTTTTAATTTTTTTGTATTGTTTTGTAATTTGTAAACAAATTGAGTGTCCTATTATAAAGTTGTTTCGCTTTTCCATAATTGTAATTATTCAAATATTCTATCTTCTCTTTGTTAGTAAAGGTTATAAGATATACTATGAATGCCAAATTTTTCTGCTTATAACAGTTTAGTGACTGGGCACTTTCGTCATTTCCGATTTTATATATATATATATATATATATACATATATATAAAAGCTTGTAATTCTTCAGATCTTTCTAAAAATAAATTTATTGTCTGATATTTTTTTTACAGTCTCTGTAAAAAAAATATCAGATTGCTATATTTTCATTTAATACTAATTGATAATAAGTACATTAGCAGCAGCCATGCTTACTCATTGAAAAAAGACTGCTCTATATATTCTCAATCTTATTTGTGAAGCTCAGTAAATTAATATTTTTGAATTTATTTAAATATGAACCTTCCATACATCTGTATATAGTGTGTTTTATTTGAAGTTATTTGAGTTGAATAAAGTGTTAAAAATAAAAATGATTCATACTTTTTCAAAGTTTTTTCTGTATTTATTGAACAGTTAGCTGTATTTAAATATAATAATCCTAATTATTCAAGATAGCATAGACGAGAAGCTTGGATAATCAAAAACTCGGATAACATAAAAGGCTTGGTAAATTATCATTAAATAAATTTGATTTTAATACATTAACATAATGACATACACTCTATTTTCATGTTAGACCTACTTATTAAGCATAATGAACTTTTAAACTATACAATAAAATATTTTTAATTTTATTTGCAACTGTTTTTATAACAAAAATTGGATAAATTTTGCACATCTTAAATTCAAGTGTTACATACAATAAAACTATTTATACATACTTGACTTTGAGGACATAATACAGTATATACAACGTTTCAATAATTCACCTCAAATAATGCAGAACCATAGTTAATTAGACTCAATAATAATTATTGTAAAAAAATCTAAGGAAATATTAGAATAGAAACATTTGTGATTGAAAAAAGTTAGCTCAAAATTATTTTTTAAATTTCCTTTTTTAATTTATATCATATAAACAACACACATTAAATCTCTCATATTGCAGATTTTAATTTAATTTGTTTTAATTTTGAATTTTATTTATATGAATTATTACTTTTAAGTTTTATTGTAAATTACTTTATTACAGTTTATTTTCTCTCTCTCTCTCTCTCCGAAATTCTTAATAAAAATGACATTTTTGTTAGATTTTATTCTTATTTAAAAATTGGGACAGTAGCCCAAAGGTCCCTGGTTCAATCCCGGGCTGAGGCAGATTTTTTCATCTTCAGGTTAATTAGTTAAAATTCTAGTTTAATTAGTAATTAATAGATGGCGCCACTCGTTGGCTTAGTAATTTGTATAATTATTCTAAAATTATTTCGAATTAAAATTTCCATTGTATGTCTCAAGGGTTAAATTTTGCAAGTTTATTAGGTTCATTTGGATTAAAAAATTCCCTTGAAATTTGGATTGTAAGTTTGTAATTTAAATTCATCCTCTTTATGAAAAAGAATACTACACAAAGCTCTTAACAGAAAAAAATTTTTATTTAATGAAATTATAAATAATTTTTCTCCTGTTAAAACTTCATTTTAAAACAGATTCATTTAGTGTACATTAGAAAAAAATCTAGCAAAAATGCCCCTCTTTTTTGAATCAATAAAACTAATTAAACCAAGAATTTAATTACAATTTGTTGTTTCAATTCAAGAATGTTTTAATTTAAACTTACAATAAATTATCTTATGCTGATTTCAAACATTAAATTTATTCATTTTTATAACAAATGTTAAAAATAGGTATTCTATTATGAATAGCTACTTATTATAATAAATTATTATAGTATATAATATGTAAAACTTTCACAATACATTAATTAAAGATGCAAAACAAAATACTTTTATATGAATCAAACATATACTTTCAACTATATTATGTATTTATCTTCAAATATTATCAAAATAAAACAAAAACTTACACAAGTCTATTGTGAATTTTTTACAATTTTTATATATTTTTTAAACTATTAATAATTATAAAAACAAATTACTTACCTCTTTTAAAACTATCAATGTAGATAATATGAAAAAGAAAACACAAATCATAAATATCAATAAAGTTTATTAATTTATTAAATATTTTTATTATATAAATGAACACTATTAAAAATTAAACTATTTCATATCTATAATATAAATTCAGTCAAGCCTCTTTAAACCGCCACCATCGGTTCGTAGGTCCTCTCTGGGGTAAAGGAGGGTGGCGGTTTATGGAGGGTTTATGGTAACATGTGAGATGTAAAGGAGGGTGGCGGTTTATGGAGGGTTAATGGTAACATGTGAGAAAACATGTATAGATTATTATGGAGGGTTAATGGTAACATGTGAGAAAACATGTATAGACTAGAGTGCATTGTTTCATTTAATTAAAGATTGATCAGAAATAAATTGCTGAGTAGCAGAAGGATTTTTATTTTTATATGGTAAACATCTAATGTCGTTTTTGACATTTTTCCGAGTAAGAAACAGCAAGCAGAAGTATATTTTCTTTTTATATTCACAAATTAATTTCGTGAACATCTAATGTCGTTTTTGACATTTTTCCGAGTAAGAAACATATTTATATTCACAAATTAAAATCTTTTCGTGAACATCTAATGTCGTGGTAAACATCTAATGTCGTTTTTGACATTTTTCCGAGTAAGAAACAGCAAGCAGAAGGATTTTTATTTTTATATTCACAAATTAAAATCTTTTCGTGATATCTAATGTCGATTTTGACATTTTTTCGAGTAAGAAACAGCAAAGATACTCACAGCAGTTGATTGCTAATGTCGTTTTTGACATTTTTCCGAGTAAGAAACAGCAACGATATTCATATTTTTATTTTTATACACAAATTAAAATCTTTTCGTGAACATCTATGTCGTTTTTTGTTGACATTTTTCCGATTCTTTTCGTGAACATCTAATGTCGTTTTTGACATTTTTCCGATCGTGAACATCTAATGTCGTTTTTGACATTTTTCTGAGTAAGAAACGTGAACATCTAATGTCGTTTTTGACATTTTTCCAAGTAAGAAACAGCAGCGATACTCACAACAGTTGATTATAAAAAAACGGTTTAAACTGTTCTTCTTCTTCCGCAAAGTCGAAGTTATGCCTCTCCAGTCTTCTCCTATTTTAAACAATTATTTTGTAAAAATCCGTTTAAAGTTTTGAAATAGCTCATTTTGAAAACAGGGATATGAATAGTCACAGGTGTGAGATTACAGTCTAATAAAAGTTAACAGATAAATTACTTAATTGCCATCTTCTCTAGTGTTTCTATTTGTGTTGGTTGACCTTGCCATTCGATTGTTTTGGCGGTTTAAACAACTGATTTGTCTACTAATGAAATGGTTTTTGCCTCCAGAAATGAGTGGAAGTTGGCAATTAGTGAGGTGGCAGTTTATAGAGGGGCGGCTTAAAGAGGTTTGACTGTATATTAATACAAAATATTAAAAAAATAAATGAATTATGTAAGAAATTATTCACTTTTACTTAATTATCACACCATAATTTCAGTAGTTTTTTTAGCATGCAAATCTCAGCAATAATACATACCATGACATTTATGAATTATGCTTGAGTTCAAGAATTGAGCATTTTTCACCATATCGAGAATTCTTTCATTATCTTTTATTTTTTAGATTGTTCTTACTGTGGATTCTGGTAGCTCAAACGTTTTTGCCAATTTACAAATTTTCATTTTGTTATCAAGATCCTTGATAATTGTTAAGTTTACATTCCAAAGATATTGAAATCCTTTTCTTACTAGGTGCAGGAGAATCAGATTTAATTTGTTTGGATGACATAGTTTTTTTAAGGGTTTAGAAAACATATAACAAAACAATCTTAATTTTTGTTGATCATAGAATCGTAATCGTGCACATAGAGTTCGCGTGAAACACATGCAATGTGTATCACAACAAGATAGCATGCAGCAGTATTGCTAAACGAATAAATCAAGAACTGCGTAACTCTGAATTGATGTAAGTCGGGGTATTATTGTATTTCCATTAAAAAGATTAAACAGAAAATATCTGTTTTGTTATGTAGATTAAAAAATTCTTTTATCAACTATTAAATTTCTCTTCATACTGAAAAATATCAAGAGAAAAATATTGAAATAAATGTATCAAGTAAAAAATACCAAAATATCATATTAAAATATCAGAGTATTTGTTGTATTCTTATTCATAAGTAATAATGCCCTTTCCACTTTGTAACCATAGAATTGCAATCATTCAGTGATCGGTTGTACATTCCTAACAAGATCATCTCATAAGAAATCCTATTTACATGCAAAGATATTATATTTTTCAATAGGATCATAGAAAGATCTTAAACCTTGAAAGACCATAAAGTTTACATTCTCATTGTCAACAGTATTTGTGATCTAATACCAAAAGATGCACCCTGTTTCTGATAATCAACTTCTGATATTTTGGTGTTTTTCTTTTTTTTTTTTGATATATAGAATAAAAGTGCTTTAAATTAGATATTTCTTATAAATTTTTAATTAACCTTTTCATTCTAAACTTAATCCAAAACATCATATCCAATTGTGAAGTTTGGATCACTTTTTTTTTATGATTTTTTGTTAAGTTGCTTTATTGCATCTTTTTTTTACTATGTAGTTTAATGCCACATTTCACTTGATAAGTACTAAGTAGCGGGGCATTTCCATGTCTACTATGGGCCTCCCACATCCCTGATGGGATCAGCCGTCAAGTGAAGGATGGGGTTTAATAAACTGGAATTGAACGCATAAAATGGAGATGTGGGAGACAAGAATTGAACCTGGATAATTCAGGAAGGTAACACCAGGGCTGGGGGGCTGGAGTCGGAGCAGAGCCTTGGAGCTAAGAAGTTTTGAAGGAGCCATAGCTAAGCTGATCATATTCAGTGGAGCCAGAGCCGGAGCTGGAGCTATTAAAATTTTTGCTGGCTCCAGCTCCTAACCATCTACCATATATACTCGAATATAAGCCGCATTTTCATTATAGTTTTCAAAATTTTCTAAATAGATGGTCCAATTTTAATTCAACAGTAGTAAGCACTACCAACAGACAACAATTTAAATATATTACCAAATTTTCATAGTTCTAGCTTTATTTTCTGAGAATTAGGGTTTCCAAACATACATACAATGTTTTACTTATTATAGATTATATGTATGAATCAATGAATTTACATTTGATCATTTTAGTGAAATGAATGAATTTGATGATGATATGAAGATGAAATTGGATACTGATGAAACTAAAAGGCAAGTATATATATAACTATACTTCCACTTGTTATCATAAAAACTATAAGTACGTTATAGCACAAATTCACAGTAGAAAAACTTTTGAAAACCAGAGAAGCGTTAGAACATAAGAATTAGAACTCGTTTTTTAACATAAGAATTATAGAATCAATTTAAATGTTAGAATGTGAATACATATTATGCGAATATATAAGATTATGCTTACATAATAAAATAAAATGTATATAAGGATACAAATAAATATGTTATAAATAATTTACATATATTTTAAAGAAATTGTAATTAGAAGAAAATTTAAATTAAAAATTAAATTGCAGTTAACATAGTTCATTATGTTTTATAGAAATCATTGCGCTGGAACTTTCGTTGGTTGATTATCATTTATGACATGTGTCTTCTTAAATTCTGCTATGATTATAGCTTCCGCCATCTTTATATCTTTGGTCTTGTCATATTTCCTGACCACCTGGGCTTGATCCCACTGGATATTTATGTTAAATTCAAAGAAATGTTTAGCTAAGGCGGTAGAAAAATTGGCATTACTTATGTTATTATTATTATTATTATTATTGGCAGTACGACGAGGTCACTTGCCATTTGCCTAAGTGAACACAAAAGGGACATAAGTAATGCCAATTTTTCTACCGCCATAGCTAAACATTTCTTTGAATTTAACATAAATATCCAGTGGGATCAAGCCCAGGTGGTCAGGAAATATGACAAGACCAAAGATATAAAGATGGCGGAAGCTATAATCATAGCAGAATTTAAGAAGACACATGTCATAAATGATAATCAACCAACGAAAGTTCCAGCGCAATGATTTCTATAAAACATAATGAACTATGTTAACTGCAATTTAATTTTTAATTTAAATTTTCTTCTAATTACAATTTCTTTAAAATATATGTAAATTATTTATAACATATTTATTTGTATCCTTATATACATTTTATTTTATTATGTAAGCATAATCTTATATATTCGCATAATATGTATTCACATTCTAACATTTAAATTGATTCTATAATTCTTATGTTAAAAAACGAGTTCTAATTCTTATGTTCTAACGCTTCTCTGGTTTTCAAAAGTTTTTCTACTGTGAATTTGTGCTATAACGTACTTATAGTTTTTATGATAACAAGTGGAAGTATAGTTATATATATACTTGCCTTTTAGTTTCATCAGTATCCAATTTCATCTTCATATCATCATCAAATTCATTCCAAGATTTGAAATTTGTATGATTTTAATTTAATTAAAACAAATACAAGCGTTTCTCTAGTTATGAATGTTAATGCATTTCTAAAAGATTATTTTTAAGTTAGAAAGTTTGTAAATCAAAATTTACTCTTATAACAAATCAATGGAACCAAATATATTTTATATACTATGTCATGTTAAATAATATATGCTATTGGCTGAACTAATATCTTATATTTGAATTTCTGAAATGTCTGATTATAATCAAGAATTTTTGTTAAAAGCTTTGCTGTCTTAAAATATTTGCTATAAAAATTTTTTAAATATGAAAAAAATATTATATAAATTATGAAAATAAAATAACATGTTCATATACAGTAGATTCCGCTTAATTGGGACACGTCAGGCCAAGCTATTTTGTCCCAATTAAGCGGCTGTCCCAATTAAACAAAGTAATGATAAATTCTAAAATAAAATATGAACCATTTTGTCCCAATTAAACGAAGTAATAATAAATTCTAAAATAAAATATGTAATTCGCCCCAATTAAATGAAGTAGTAATAAATTCTAAAATAAAATATGTAATTCGTATGGGACTAAGCCATTTTGGTCCAGCTGTCATCATTAAACCAAGTAATAATAAATTCTAAAATAAAATATGTAATTCGTAGGGATAAAAAAAATAATAATTAGGTACCTATTGTAATGCTTTAATAAAATATTTGGTATCTATTTTAATGATTTATTAAAATAGGTACTAATTATTAGTTTTTTACCAATCTCTGTCATTAATACTGGGCCGCTGATATTCATGCCTCGCCGCTAACTATAGAAATCCATTGATCTAATGCTTCTTCGACTTCTGAATTTTCCATCACGCTTTCTTTTGGATGTTCCCGGAATTTCTTTCTATAATGCATCACGCTTTCTTTTCGATGTTCCTGGAATTTCTTTCTCTAATGCCCACTCCTTGATTTTTCTTATGAATGTTCCTGGAATTTCTTTCTCTTTTCCATCACGCTTTCTTTTGGATGTTCCCAGAATTTCTTTCTGTAATTCATCACACTTTCTTTTGAATGTTCCTGGAATTTTTTTCTGTAATGCCCATCCTCACGCAGTTGATTTTATTGTTGTAGGAGACGCGCTATGGTAGATTTTGCTTTCTTTTCGATGTTTCTGGAATTTCTTTCTGTAATGCCCACTCCTTGCTAATTATAGAAAATCATTGATCTAATGCTTCTTCGACTTCTGGATCCTTTCCATCACGGCTTTCTTATGGACAGTTCCTGGAATTTCTTTCTGTTATGCCCACTTCTTGCACAGTTGCTTTGATCTTCTGGAATTTCTTTCTGTAATGCCCACTCCTCACACAGTTGATTTTCTTGTTAGAATTTCTTTCTGTAATGCCCACTTCTCACGTAGTTGATTTTCTTGTGACTTCTGGATCCTTTCCATCACGCTTTCTTTTGGATGTTCCCGGAATAGATCCTTTCCATCACGTTTTCTTTTGGATGTTCCTGGAATTTCTTTCTCTTTTCCATCACGCTTTCTTTTGGATGTTCCCAGAATTTCTTTCTGTAATTCATCACACTTTCTTTTGAATGTTCCTGGAATTTTTTTCTGTAATGCCCATCCTCACGCAGTTGATTTTATTGTTGTAGGAGACGCGCTATGGTAGATTTATTTTCTTTTGGATGTTCCTGGAATTTCTTTCTGTAATGCCCACTCCTTACGCAGTTGATTAGGAATTTCTTTCTGTAATGCCCACTCCTTATGCAGTTGATTTTCTTTTAATTTCTTTCTGTAATGCCCACTCCTTACGCAGTTGATTTTCTTTTTAAGACGCATCTATGGTAGATTTTGGTTTATTTCAGCGAATCTACCATGGCCTAGAATTACTTTCTGTAATGCCCACTCCTCACACAGTTGATTTTCTTGTTGTAGGAAAACGTGCTATGGTAAATTTTAGTACAACAGTTATATCAGGAGTCTACTATGGCACGCTATGGTAGATTTTGGTTTATTCGATGTTCCTGGAATTTCTTTCTGTAATGCCCACTCCTTACGCAGTTGATTAGGAATTTCTTTCTGTAATGCCCACTCCTTATGCAGTTGATTTTCTTTTAATTTCTTTCTGTAATGCCCACTCCTTACGCAGTTGATTTTCTTTTTAGAGACGCGTCTATGGTAGATTTTGGTTTATTTCAGCGAGTCTATACATGGATCTATGGTAGATTTTGGTTTATTTCAGTGAGTCTACGATGGCTTGTATTACACTACGGTAGATTTTGGTTTATTTCAGTGAGTCTACGATGGCTTGTATTAAATGGCTGGTTTTCTATGGTAGATTTTGGTTTATTTCAGAGAGTCTACGATAGCTTGTATTAAATGGCTGGCTTTTAATTTTAGAGTCTATGATAGCTTGTATTAAATGGCTGGCTTTTAATTTTATTCAGCCAGTCTACGACAGCTTGTATTAAATGGCTGGCTTTTAATTTTATTCAGCCAAGCAATTTTTTACTTGGGTGTAAAATCCTTTCTTGACATCTTGGCAAAGATTAGTGTATGTATGTTGTCCATACTTGCGAATTATCCCTAATATATATCAAAAATTCAAAATTCCTTTTCTGCTACTGTCCCAATTAAGCGAAAAGTTATTCCAATTAAGCATTTAAATTTTGTATTAGTTTATTAATTTGGCTTTCGTTCTTTGAGATTTCTCCCAATTAAGCGGAATCCACTGTATATGAAAACTTATAACTTAGACATTTGTAACTAGAACAACACTTGTATAATTTTCTTAATGTTTTTTTTTTTATTTGGTATTCATTTTATTATTTATTGTATAATTCTAGATAGAATCCATATAGGTAAATAAATCATTAAATAGACAATGATTCTCAAACTAAACATAATTCTTATACATTCTAGATCAGCAGCAGTCCCAAACTCATTTTCCTCAAAGGATCACTTTAGACATCTTGAATTAGTTGGAGAGCTGCATTTAAAATTAATACATTATAGGAAAACATTTTTATATGAGATAAATAATCTGAAAGATTGATCATTTTAATTATTTATTTAATGATATGCCATAGTTTATGTTCAAAATTATAAAGCCATTTTGTAAATGATAGAATTTTTTCAATACAAAACTTTCACTTTAATTTACAGTGTACTTATATTATACTTTAATTTATTTGTATTATTATAGTTTAATTTACTTATATTATGCTCTACTGAATTTCAATACAATTCAGTTTATTTAAACACTTTAATGTTTAGTAATTTTCAAATAGTTCATGAAAAATGGTTTTGATTTTATATGAGATTAATTTAATTATATAATATTTGAAGGCAAAATCATAGTGAAATTGAAAAACGTCGAAGGGACAAAATGAATACTTACATAACTGAACTCTCTTCTATGGTGCCAATGTGTAATGCTATGTCAAGAAAATTAGACAAATTAACAGTTCTTCGTATGGCAGTACAACATATGAAAACTTTAAGAGGTATTTGATAATTAATAAAATAAAATTATTTAAAAGTATTTTCTAAAAGTAAAAATTATTTTAAAATGTTTTTAGGTTCTGTAAACTCTTATACAGAAGGGCATTATAAACCTTCATTTTTATCAGATGATGAATTAAAATATCTTATTTTGGAGGTAAAATTTTAATATAACTTTTGAAACTATTTAGCTGAGATACTGGAAAAATATTTTATTCAAAGATTATTATTAATCACTGCAATAATTATAACAATTCTAAAGGATAAAGAATTTTTTCTTATCTTACTGCCATCTTGTTTTATAAATTATTAATTGTTTTTATGATATCAAATTTAATATAATATTGATGTTTTATTACATATTACAGGTTGCAGAAGGATTCTTATTTGTAATAAGTTGTGATCGTGGAAGAATTCTTTATGTTTCAGAGTCTGTTTCACAAACTCTTAATTACTCACAGGTTTGTAGTTTATTGTTACTTTAAAATTAATAACAATAAAATAAATATAAAAAAAATCACTGTACAGTAGCAAATTAATAAAAGGATATCTATAATTTCTTTGTTAATGGTATCTGATACTTTTTATAGAAAGAAACTTGCAAGTATTGGAAAATTAATAAAAACAAAAACAAATTAGAAATATTTAAATGGTAGTTCCTTCTTTAGAACTGGATAAAGTTATAAAGTAAGAAATACTTATAATACATAAATTTGATATAGCTTATTTTATAAATTTTTGATACATAAGAAATTGAATACTTTTAATCTCTCCATGATGACATTTTCGAGTAAAATGGGAGAAGCATTAAAAAATATTAACTTCTCAAATAAAATCACACAAACACTATTCACAAATTAAAATAAAACAAATATTAGTGAAAAAAATTAGATAATAATAATTAAACTTTATATAGAATAGAATTATAAGTCAATTATCATTATTTATTTTTTTTCTTTAACTCTTGTCCTATCAAGAAAAAAATTAGTACTAACAACCAATGGGATCAGTTTTGATCCCATCATGAAATATAATATAATATCATTCATCATTATTTTACATTTATTATATATCTTTTGAATAAATATAAATGTAAAGTAAAACAATTATTTACAATATTAATAAATAATTGAGTATTAAATAATTTATTTAAAATTTTATCTTCCTCTTTTAAATTTTGTTTTTACACTTTCTCTGTGCAGCTGAAGAGGGATAATCCAGCCTGAAAGCACTCCTGCATCTTTAATTTTCTTTTAAGATCCTATAAGCTAGTTTAGATTTTGTTTTACATGTTATATCTACATTTTTTGATTTTTTTCAATTCTTAAATGGAATAAAGGTATATGAAATAGGTTTGTCTCTCTATCAGATTGTCCAAATATCAACATGATAATGCATGTAAATATTATTCTATTTGAATAAAATTCACTTATATTCTTTTAGCTCATGTAGACCCAATCCTATTAACTACAACTGATATCACTTGATTATTATCGACTACTAAGTGAGATACAAATTCACAGTTCTTGGGGCAATATTTTTCAGAAATATTAGAAATTTCAATAATTTTTATTCATAATAATGAATCAGTTTTTGCTATTTACATTATAACTTCTATCAGATCTAAATAATAGACAATATTTTTCAAATTATACAATATTTACATGATATATTCTTTTGTTAGACATATGTCTCTCTAAATATAATCTAATATTGATTATTTCCAATAGACTTGATCACTCTAGAAAGCCCCAATAACGTGTTATATCATCTTATTTAGTTTAGATAACACTTTTTTTTGCAAGAAATTCCCCAAAAATATGTGAATATCAACTCTCATAAAACAGTTAACATTCACATATTTTAGGGCATTAATCTCCATAGTATCGATTTCATATCGGCCATTTTCAATAGGTTTGGTTTCTAAATATTGTAATTATCTAATGATATATTTGAACTTTATGATCTGACTTCATATGTAGTTTTGTGGAAATCAGGTAACACGTACATCAGTTATCATGATATTGAAGGTACAAGCAGACACCTGAACAATCCCAATTCATATATTCTTTTATTCCATTAGAATGGAAAGATCAAAAATAAATTGCAACTGGAGTCATATTTAACTCATTGGTAGTTAATATGACTATTTTATTTAAAAAATAATAAATCCTTGAAGTTGTTTTGTAAATTAGAAAAAAAAATCTTTATATAAAACCATTTACATAATATTAAATTAGACAAAAATATGGACAGTCAACTTTTTAAAAATTTTTCTAATTAATATAACAATTTCATCTGAGTCAGAAATGACTCTATTAGTAGAACTGTGAATATTTAACCCTGATCTATCCTAATTTATTTTTATTTCTTCTACTTTATTATAATAATAATAATTATTATTATTAATTATTATTATGTTTAGTTAAAGAGTTAACTTACATAGAGTTACATTTCACGTTTTCCATCTCAGGAAGTTTGAAATTAAGAGTTATGGAATGGAATTCTGTCTTCCTGACAAATCAATTGAATATCATTTTAATTATTTTAATTGTTTTTGTGTTAAATTTCAATATGTTAATTGCATTGGTTTATACCGTGAAATTATTCAAGAAATTTTTTGAGTTTTAAATTGGAACTGGACAAAATTACCCCCAATTTTGTATTTCATAACACAATGAATATCTACAAGCCAATTTATATATCAACTAGCAATCAAAGAGTCTTCTTCATACTTCTCAACTCCTAAAATGCCTTTGCTCATGCAAAACAACAACAATTCTTTCTCCTCAGTTGCAGAAAAAAAGATGGAGAAATGGAGATGGAACTAAATATGGAAAAAGGATGGAGATGGAACTAAATATCAACAATAGATTGTGACTATTGTTGATATTTAGTTCTTGTCATATATGAAAATAGTTTTTAAAGTAATGAAAATGCTATAATCAAAAGATATTGTGATAAATTTTAAGATTCAGAATTAAATACTTGGACAGACATGAATGATTTTTCATGTCTGCCCAAATGTTATTTTGATTATCCTTTTCACAATTTATATTTAAAAAATGTTCATATTTTGACTCTCTTAATAATTTTATTTAACAAATTTCTTGAGTATCATCTCTCTTGCATATTTGATGATATAATATGATTAATTTATTATATTATTTTTATAATAGAGTGATCTTTTGGGCCAGAATTGGTTTGATATTCTCCATCCAAAAGATATTGCCAAAGTAAAAGAACAACTTTCATCATCTGATCTTTCACCTAAGGAAAAATTAATTGATGCAAAAAGTAAGATTTATTTAGAATATATAATAGTTCATTAATTTAAATATAAAATTAATTTAAATTAATATTTATTAATTTACTATAACATTACAAATAAATTCAAAATTATGTGATACCTGATCCATATGTTTTTCCACAATTCAATTTATTCTGAAAATTTATAATATTAATTTATTCTATAGTAATCTTATAGCAATAAATATACAAATGCTTATACAGTGAGATTATCAACCACAGACACATTTACAACAATAGCTTTCCTAGGAGTCACATCAACTAGCCACAAATGCAATTACCACTAGTCACTTTTTTTGTCTAACTGAATAATATTTTAAATTTTATAATGTTATTTAGCTTTTTCAATTATTATATGCAACCTTTTTTATTATTTTAATATAAATATATATTAAGCATTATACAATGGTAAACATATGCAATCATGAGTAGTAAAAAATTATTTTATAATATTAATTTTAATTTTATAATGGAAAATTGTTAGCATATATAATGTTTTTTGTAAATTAACTAAAATAATAATTTCATTTCAAACTGTAAAAATTAGCAAACTCAATTGATGAAAAGTTTAGCTTTAAAATAACTTTTTTAGATTGGAGGGAAGAGAAAAGAATTTTATAACTGTCAAACAACCCATAAACAATGCCTTGAGAGAGGAAATGATGATCCAGTTTCACACAGCTGCATAGTCCAGGTTAGGGGACCTGTAGAATAAACAAGACTGTAAACCATGTTGTCAACAATGTCTACCTCCTAATCCCAGTGGAAGAGAGTGAAGTACAATCTAACCAAATAAAGTTGACAATAAATTAGAACCTCTCTCTCCATTGATGTAATTTGTGGACTGTAAAGTCTGACAGAGAAAAATTTTAAGGGCATTCTCCAACAAGAGACTTTACTTCACACTTTGTCTTTGACTTCCACTTCTATAACTATCACTTTGTCCAATTGTCAATATATTTTCAATAGTATGTGTGCCATCAGGAAATTTATAAAAAAAGAAAAGAATAATAAAAGAAAGGAACTCAAGTCTCTTTCATTCAAGATATGTTCATGGATCTCACATAAAGAACCTCTTTTTTAAGGCTAGGATAGGAAATTCTCTTTATTTAGATTAAGAATTTTGCTAGTTTTGTGTACTTCAATGTTCTCTTTATATAATAATGTAATTATGGAAAATAATTATTATTAGCTGTTATTGTTATATTAGCTGTTATTGTTTCCTTATACATATTCTTTTTTGTTAAAATTAATATTTTTATATTCTACATTAATATCTTTGTCTTCATTCCCGTGAACCTCCAATACTTCTGGACTCTGACTACCCTTACTCACACACCATTGAGGAATTGAGGAAACTATTATATTCTAAATTGAAAATTTTGGCCATCTGACAAGTTAAAGTACCAAATCTGCTTATGATCCCCATAATTATATTAAACAAGGGAACTCTAATTCCTACATGTATATATTTTGTAACTAATCTGCAACATTTTTATATATGTAAAAAATACAGTACTAAAAGCAAAAATATTTTAATTATTAATTAACATGATAATTAAAATATTTCTTTTACCAGTGCAGTATTCTTTTATTTATTCAATATAAATATATAAAAGCAGAGATTCATGTAGATGATTTATTTTCACCTATATAAAATAATATTCACTCTTAACTAAAGATCAGAATTGAGATCATGAAACCTGAAATATCAATAATAAGTTAGGACTTTTGGTACAATAATGAGCAAATACACATAATAATTAAATATTAATGTTGTTTCTTATGCAATATCTTTTAGATATTGCATAAGAAACAATGGAATCAATGATCATTTTCAATGGAATGCAATATCTTTTAGCTGTTATTGTTTCCTTATACATATTCTTTTTTTGTTATAATTAATATAAAATATTAAAAAGATATTGCATAATATAATATAATAGATAATTCAGCTTCAGTTTAATGGAAGCTATGACTCTAGAGCATTATGGATTGAAGCTGAAAAATGAACAAGCTAGCACAACAAGTATACATTACCTGGACCTGCTATTAAAAGTTCAAAGCGGAAAAATTAAAACTAAGGTGTACCGCAAGCCGACTTATAAACCAGTTTTAATACCAAGGTGGTCTAATGATCCTAC
>AYEL01077820.1:0-41670 GCA_000484575.1 Olivierus martensii
AAAAAGTAATGCTGCGAGTGATAATACTTTAGAGCGATCAGTCTTGCCAATTTACCTCCCATGCTTTGCGTAACCCACCTCCCCTACATTGAATGCGTGTGGGACATGTCTAACGCACTCAATGAAGGCAGCACGATATGTGGATTGGAAACTGTAGCCGATCATGATTTCCGGTTTCCAGTGCCTAGTTGAAAGTGACAAACATTTTGGCCGGAGCTGTACATTCTGATTTTAATTTTAAAAATGTGTATGTCACAATATATATTTATATACTGTATATATTGCCCCTAAAACCAAAAGAAATGAAAAAATTTGTTGTTAATAACTCATTTTCGAATTGCCCCTGAAAAATCAAATTGCCCCACATTGGGAAACACTGCTTTAGAACTGCTATATTGCAATGTCACAATATAACAGTTCTGAAGCTATTCAAGTACCGATAAATTAAATTATCATCTAATAGATATTATAGTGATATCACAAATACAATTGAAAAGTATTTTTTTTACTTTTACATATACATCATGTACCTAAATCTGTCTGATAATAAGCATATTATATTTTTGGTAATATATAAATATGGAAGAACAACAGCAAGGCCTTTGCAAGAAAGTACCAATAAAAATATAACTTCTCAAGGTTAAAAATCTTCTTGCACTCAACTTATTTTATATTTTTCATGTCTATTTATTCATTTTTATCATTTTATTGTTTGCCTAACCAATAATCAATCTTCATGTACCTATTGTCATTTGTTATTCCAAGAATGATCATTGAAGTATATTTATTACAAATGTTTTCAGCAATAAAACTGTCCAATCTTGACAAGTGATTATAGAACTGATATCTTGATTAATGGAAACATCTCTTAGAAAAAATTTAAAGATGAACATATTTTCATTCATCTTCAAATTTTTGTTTACAAGTATGAACTGTCAACCAAGGCAAATGGATGAGGGCCATGCATAATTGGCCTATTAATGATCAACTACTCACTTACACCTGAATTTTCCTAAAGTCATTTGATGAAATTATCCACAGGCAAATGGCTAAACAGATTAGAAAGGGAAAATTCAGCATTTTTAATATTTATTTTCTTGCATGCAAAACAGCATGACATTATAAACATTGTTGATAAAAAACCATAGAGATAAATTAAAATGGAAGATGTTTGTACAATTTATTGATTTTTGGGTTAAGTACTATAATGTCCTTCTTAAGTATTAAATTACATATAATTATCATCTGACAGATAAAGTACTGTAATGACCTAACTTAATCCACCAGAAAGCAAACATTCTAGACCAGTAGTCTCAAACTGGCAGCATGCCACACCCGGCCCACAAAGATGTTTTAGCAATTTGTTTAAATACATATTACAGTCAGAAAATTATTACAATTTAACGTTAATAAAGCTGTTTTATAATCTCATAATTTTATAATGTTATTTTGACATCTTTTGTAAGAAAAAATGAAAGTAATTACAAGTAAATATTTTCTTTTCATTATAATTTCGTTTAAAAATATTCAGCCCTTCATTTCCTTTTAAATTGCGCATTTGGATCACAAAGTAATCTTGAGTTTGAGACCACTGTTGTAGGCAGACACATCATGCAATCTATTGAATAAGTTATAAAGTTTTGCTATTATATGAAATTTTGAATATTTGTTTAGAATAGGTATTTTAAAAAACATTTACAGTAAAACCTCGATTTTACGGACTATAGGGGGCAAGACTAGTCCGTAAAATCGAAATAAAATTTTTTTATAAACATTAATTAGCATTTTCAACCCGTAAATCGAAGTAAAATTTTTTTATAAACATTAATTAGCATTTTCAACATAAAATAAAATTTTTTTATAAACATTAATTAGCATTTTCAACATACCTGTCATTTTTTATAAACATTAATTAGCATTTTCAACATACCTGTACTAATTAATGTGACTTATGCCTGCTGTACTAATTAATGTGACTTATGCCTAAAAACTGTATTATTTTACATGAGTATTTAAAAATTAAATTAAATTATTGTACATGTATATTAAATTTAGGTAAGTTGTTAGAATATTACCTGTATACATATATATTAAATTTAGGTAAGTTGTTAAAATAAAAATGACGCACAGGTATATTAAATTTATGGTAAGTTGTTAAAATAAAAATGACGCATTTGCAATATAAGAGAGTGTTATCTTTACAAATACTGAATGTAGCTATACTGTAGACAGTTTATGCAAATATTATATTATTACAAGTGAGTGTAAAAAGTATTCGTACACCTCAACATATGGGGGAAAAAAGATCTGCACGGGAGCATAAATGAATATTTAGAAGAAATAAAAAATGCATGTAGTTTAGAAGTGTTAGCTTTATTTTTCGGAACACAACCAGATCGAAATAACCAGAAAAAATGTTTGAAACTTACAAACAAAGAAATATGTTGCATGATTATGCACACAAAAAGTATTCGTACACTAGATTGTTTTTCATCAAATCTCGAAAACGCATCATCAAACCTCCTCTAAGTCACATGTTTTCATCTCCTAATATTGGCGATGATTGGTCGAAAGTACTCAAGATGCAGTATTAGTGCATTTTTATGCAAATTAGCAGAAAATGGGACGAAAAGGGAAAGAGAGTAGTGAGGAGGAACGAAATTTGATAATACGGTTGCATAACCAATGCAAATCGCTAAATGAAATATCACAGCAAATTGGTAGACCAAGATCAACAGTGCAATCAATAATAAATCGCTTCTGTGTGACTAAATCAGTAAAAAACAAACCCCGCAGTGGCCGACCAGAGATTCTATCCAAGCAAGACAAACATTATATACTTCGTGAAATTAAGAAAAACCCCAAAATCAGTGCTCCGAAGTTGTCTGCAGACCTACAGCAACGAGGGTCAACAGTGTCAGCCAGTACTGTGCGCAATATCTGCCGAAAGGAAGGGTACCACGGTCGAGTTCCACGTAAGAAATTTTGGGTAGGAAAAGCAAATAGGAAGAAACGTCTGCTGTTTGCTCAAGCACATCGTGACAAAGGTAATGACTTCTGGAACAAAGTCATTTTTAGTGATGAAAGCAAATTTAACATATTTGGATCGGACGGCAGGCAAATGGTGTGGCGGCAGAAGAATTGTGAGCTCCAGCCTAAAAACTTGGTGCCTACTGTGAAACATGGTGGTGGGTCTGTTCTTGTGTGGGGCTGCATGAGTTCTTTTGGGGTTGGAAAACTGCACATTATAAGGGGCAAGATGGATCAATACATGTATATTGATATTTTAAAACAAAATCTCCATGCTAGTGCTCTTAAAATGGGTCTAGGGAATGATTTTATTTTCCAACAAGACAATGACCCGAAGCATACAGCCCACAATACCAAACTGTGGCTGCTGTACAATACCCCAAAACAACTTCATACCCCTCCTCAATCTCCTGACGTAAACCCCATCGAACATTTGTGGAGCATTTTGGAATCAAAAATACGAACAAGGTCCATATCTAACAAGAATGACATAGAGAAGGCATTGCAAGAGGAATGGAACAATATTCCACCATCTGTCACTGCAAAACTTGTCGATTCGATGCCCAGAAGACTTGATGCAGTAATAAAAGTAAAAGGAAATCCAACCAAATATTAACAATGCTCAAAATTTTGATGAACTTCACCTAAAGACACAGGTGTACGAATACTTTTTGTGTGCATAATCATGCAACATATTTCTTTGTTTGTAAGTTTCAAACATTTTTTCTGGTTATTTCGATCTGGTTGTGTTCCGAAAAATAAAGCTAACACTTCTAAACTACATGCATTTTTTATTTCTTCTAAATATTCATTTATGCTCCCGTGCAGATCTTTTTTCCCCCATATGTTGAGGTGTACGAATACTTTTTACACTCACTGTATTTATTTTATTTTTTGGGATGGTGCCGTAAAATCGAGGTTTTACTGTAATAGTTTTAAACTCTAAGCAACATTATAGAAATGTAAATCAGAAGGATTTATAAAGTTTTATTGTATAGTCTTGGTAATATTTCAGTCTAAAAACATACATGACACTAAATGAGGATAAACAAATTATTATATAAATAAAATAACTGATATATAAAAAATGGGTAATTAATTCTTTTCAGAATTGTTTGTTCTAAAATAAAAGATCAGATGCAATACATTCATAATCTAAAAAATAAACAACTGAGTTCCAATTTGATTAGGAAGCATCCATAAACTGCATCAACCTGTTAGGGGAGGTAGAAGGTAATAAATTTGTAACCATAAATAACGTAGGGGAGGGGTTATGCAAATTATGACGTCACACTATAAAAAGAGTTAATTATAATCATAGAAATGTAAAACTATTTTTATAAAATATAAAATGTTTGTGCTTGATTGTTCGAAAAATTAAGACTTGCAATATATCATATTTTGAAATATATTTATTATAAAATATAAGACATATATATCCAGTTTGAAAGTTTATTTTGAAGTTAAAAAATATATGTAACAAAGTATCAGTATAAAGTAATTCCTATTTTCTACTATTTTATGTTTTCCATTATTTTTAATTTTATGTAACATCAGAGAAAAAATTTTTTAGAAGAAGTGAAAAGGGCTTTCAAATTTATGACATCACGGTCAAGGTTCAAGCTCGGTGTGACGAAAAATGACGAAGGGAAAGAAGGGGTCAAAAGTGTTAGAAACAGCGCGACGTACTTTATGGATGATTCCATTACATAAATTTTTCAATAAAAATAAGAATTATTAAAAATGAAAATAACTTATGATAATTTTGGTATTATAATGAATAAAAACAATTATAACATTTTAATATTAATTTCACGTGTTATTGTCTAAAATCTAAACTCCAATCATGCATCAAATGACCTACGCTAGCCGCATAGTCACGTGACTAAACGAGTGTTTCATTTGTAAAAAAACATTATCCAGATAGCACCTAACACTCTAATAGCCATTTGTCCAATGCTAATCGGAACCTGCTTTATAACGCTGTAATTACAGTAATTTGTAACAGCATTGAAATTCAATTTATATAAAAATAACAAAATAATACAATATAGTATGGAAGTAAAATATTATTAGTTAGAGCTTAAGTATTATTTATTTATAGTCTAATTACAATACAATATAATAAACACCCAAAAGAAATTTTTATAATTTACACCTATTGTCCTTCATTAATAATTCATATATTGTACAACTTAAATGCATCAACATTTTTTTTCTGCTTTATCTAATAGTAAAAAACCATAGTCGAAAAGATTATTTCTTCTGATTAAAAACTTTCTGTACTGTAAAAAAAATCTTTATCGGTCTACTACCTTTGCTGATAATATCTTATCCGTAATTTTGACTGTTTCCTTTTTAGTTGTTTTTAAAATGGAATTTATTTTTTATTTCCACATAAATAATCATTTAAATCATCATCACGTATCCGAAAAACAAAGATGAAATATTTTTACTGACAAGTAAACAACTTTGCATCTATTATTTTTATTCCGGATAAGGCAAATAGAGCAGGAAATGATGCAATATTATAGGAAGCAATCGATAGGAACTATTTCCGTCAACCGAGATATGACCCAGAACAGTTTCGGTACTGCACTTGGACCTAAATTTGGGTTAAACTAAACAATCTAGCGGTATAACAGCTCTTACAGACCTTGATAAATGTTATTTTTCTCTGCAGCTGGGCAAAGTACCAAAATCTCATAATAAAATGACGAAAGACGGAACTTTCAAGAAACATTATCGAATGTTTATTTATAAGTGGCCCTGTGTAACTACACCTGGAATGCAAAATCATACCTGCGAAACTCTGGAAGTAATTCAATGAGTAATTAAACAGTATTATCATAAAAATCAAAAAGATAAGTCTTAAAATATTTGCAAATAATAAAATATGCGCAATTCACGGAAAGGAATTTGCCATTACTGTATTTTCGTTTAGTTAGTCACATTACATACCTAAATATCCATGCTGGTGGTTCATCAAACTAAAATTATTCCAACTTCGTTTACAGTAAATGCATAAGATGCGCAAACGAATAATTTTTTACAAGTACGTAATTCTTTTCATAAAAGAATGGAATGCAAAAATTAACACTTCACCTCTTCTATCGACCTATTCCTCAATCTACAAGTTTCCTCGCCTACATTCAAAAACTCGGCCCACCCACGTGTCGTGAAGGAGACGAAGAGAAAACGTGTTTCAAAATATAGTATGACAATCATTCAAATTATTATTTATATATTTTTTAATATATTCAGAATAAAATACTTTAAAGCCATTACTGGGCGTAGATATGGATTTCTGCATTACTGCACACCATTGTTAAATATGCACCTCCCATAGGCGTTATTTATGCTATAAACTCTATTTCACTTCAAAAACAAATCGTTATTATATTTTATAAAGATATCCTGAATTGCATTTTTAAAACACATATAATCTATGAGCAAGTTGTTTATAATGCTGGTACTGTATATGATACCGTGGGAAGAATGAGGTCAGCTACAATAAATTGACACGAGGTTTCACTTAAAAACAGCTGCCATCCAATTTTCTCGTTTTTAAACATTTAAGATAAATTAGCGATAAGCAAAACAGTTCTTTGAAAAAAAAATCAAACATATATGAATATTTTTCGTTTAATTAATCTTAAGTACTTAAGTTCCACCACAGACATCCATTAATCTATTTTGATAGTCGTTCGCTTATTTTTATATTTAATTTATAAATAAAATCTGTACCAGAACGTACACATGAAGTATTAATAAATTATCAAAACGATAATTTATTAAATAAGATTAAAACGCAAAAAACTACAGTATATTATATTATCAAAAATTCTTACATGCAGTTTTAATTAACCTATTTAGTTAAACTGGTGAAAAGAAGTCGGCAAACGAATAAAATTATTGATATGTTGAAGAATTTGTTTATTCGATATCTAACGCCACCGCTAGGAATAACAAAAAGCTTTTTAAATATTGAGTCATTTCTTTTTTAAAACAAATATTGGCAAATTTACAATATTTTTCATTTTGTTTATTTTACATACGTTTAAATAAATATTAGGCTATAAAAGAACTATTGAAGTTAAATTACGATTATTCATATATATATTTTAAATTAGTAAAATGAATTAGCAAATGAAATTTCTATACAAGTTTAAATCGTACATTTATTTCAAGAATATTTATTGGCTAGAGTTTACATTATTAAATTTATTAAATGAATGTTAAACGAGACTGCAAATTAAAAAAAAAAACAAATTGTGGATTTTAGTGCAAAAATCAGAGCAGTACAAATTGCTGAGTTTTTTGTTTTGGATAAAATCCTATTAATTAGATGCTCGAAGGATCATAAATGAAAAAAGTTAAGAATGACTTCGGTCATAAATTTAATCGTTTGTCAAGCGAAGCACGACATTAAATGACGTAAACATTCTCTTCAATCTAATTGGTTCTTTGCAATGTGTGGCAGATGATATTTTTAAAATTATCGTATGCCGCTTCCTGTTAACATTCTTCAAAATTGTTTAATTTTATACTCAAACATTAAAAAGAATTATAAAAAAATTCCAGCAGACAGTCAGCCATCGTTCTAGTCAAAACAAAAAAATAATATTTAGTAGCGGTTGTTCAAGGTCATTTTTTACAAACTTTCTATTACTGTATTATTAATTTTAAAGAAAATTGTAGAGTATTACATAAATTCTAACAAATGCAACTTGTTATAGTTGTTAAAATTATTGCGGAATTTTATAACTAACATCATGCAATAATAAAAACAAACTAATTGCCTAACTAATAACTTTTTTGCTATTACATATATTTGCCATAATCAGTTTTATTTAACCTCATGATTTGTGATTGATTATTTTTGAATATATTACGATAATTATAAAACGATCAGCAATTACTAATCTTGCATAAGTTACATATGATGTGAATCTTTGCTCATTATCATTGTAATCAATTATCGGTAGATTTATATAAATTACTTTAATTATGTAACAGATAAAACTTTCTTATTTAAATCATAAAAACCAATTACTGCACGTATTATTAATCAAAACTTTTGGAAATAAACGTGTACGACATTGTTAGAGGTACCGAGTTTAAATTTACATTGAAGTATCAGCTGAAACCTGTAGTCTAGTTTTTCTGTTTTTTTTTAAGACGTGAACGCAGGTGTTTCGACAAATGTTAAAAATCAGCGCCAGATCTTCAGATAATTGTAATAAGAAACGAACAAGAAAGAATATATCATACAATTTTCAACCAAAATCGAATAAAATGGAACACAAAGTGAAAGTTTTCCTGATTTGGTCAAAGATTCTAAAGTGTGTCACTCGTTAAATTACATATATGAAATTGAGTCTAGTTTTATTAGTTTAGATATATAGTGCAATAAATAAGTAAATATATATATATACAGTAAATACATAACACGATCGTTTAAAACTTTCTTTAGTTAAGTTGCATTCGAAAACAAGTCTAACCACCTGACATAAAATCACTTCGGAAATTTACTTAAGATAGTAAAGATTAGGTACAGAATTACTTAAATGGTTTTATCTTACCTAGTTCATCACATTTTATCTTTTAAAATCGATTTAACTATAACATATTGGTATCAATATATTAGCGAAATTTGGTCAGATCGACCAACGCTGAACTGTCCTAATAAACAATACAAGAATATATGGTCGAATCACGTGACTACTCTTGTATACTAAATTGATGGCGACGCTTAGCGGATGGAAAGATAAACATAACTAAAACAAAGTTCGTTGCGAGTTGAAATTTTTTTGGATTGATTACAGTGATGTACTATATTTGAAAGTGCACGTTTTCATGCAAGATTACATCAAAGGAATTTTAAATTACATAAAATATAATTATTAAATAATATTTTCCATGTTAATTAAATTAATTAAAAATATTGTATAAATAAACAAGTCAGGAGCCCCCTAGTGGATTAAAAATATTGTATTGTATATTAATATTTTTTTAATTTATATTATTAAATAAAAGTATTAACAATTATAGGGATTTTATAAAATTTTTATATATTGGATCTTAAGTTTATGATCATATGAATTAATCATTTTATTAATATTAAATGAATTCCTGAATTGAAAAATTAAAACAATGATTAATAATTATATAAGGTATTTAAAATAAATAATATCATTTCATTATAAATTTTTTAAATATTTCTAAAAATAGTTTTATATATACAGATAATTTAGTGTTTTATGCCTTAAATCATAATCCATTATATCCTGAACCTGGGAATGAAAAATTAAAAACTTTCTTGAAGACAATTATTATAAATTGAAAAATTCTAATTAATATTGTGTTTTTATATACAGTAGGGCCTACTTAATTATAATTACTTTGTCATAATTAAAAATCAATGATCTAAGTTAAAAATATATTAAAGTAATTAATTAAGATGGGAACTATAATTCTATTAATTTATCTTAATTATTTATAAATGCTATAACAAAACAATTACTGTATTATTTTGTTAAAAGTTATTTAAATTTGCATTTTTATCAAACTTTTATTTAATTAAAAAAAATTAAATTGAAAAATTAAATTACAATAATTGAATTAGACAAAATTTATAAGAATTTTTTCAATTTTATTCTAGTTGACACAAATGATTTTGAGCTTAGACTATACAGCTAAAAAAGGGTAAGACTGTATATTGCTGCATTTTTTTTTTTTTTTTTTTTTTTATTATTTTATAATTATTTTTTATATTTTTTTTTTTTTTTGTTAACAGATGACGCCACTTTCCATTCAGGAAGAATACTAAGTGGCGGGGCGAAACAAGCCCTTCCACAGGCTGCCCACCCCTGCGGAGGGGTCAGCCGGATTGTGGAGGACGGGGATCGACGGGCCAGGCCCGGACCCTGTGATAAATATTTTTCAAGGGGTGGGACCCGAGACTTGAACCCGGGTCCTCCAGAGTGGAAAGCCGAAGCGTTTCCATGCGGCCAATCCGGCCGACTTATATTGCTGCATTAAAAACAAGTTCTGTAATTTAGGAAGTTCTAAATTAGTCTACATAACATTCTACTCATCAATTTTTCCATTGCTAAAAACATTTTTCAAAGTTTTGTTTTGAGATATTAAAATTCTGCTTTTATAATTTTTTTTTTTTTTTTGAGATTTTAAACAACAATTTTAGCAATCTTATTACTGTATAAGTAAATCAAATACCATAATACAGTACAGTATTTTATTTTTAAATACAAGTGAGTATCCCTACTTTGAAATGATTGGATTGAGCTTGTGTTGGATTTCAGATTTATCCAGATTTTTAGAATACATAAATATGGTAGAATTGAAGAGAAATGAGATAAATTTCAGACTTTCAGGGAAATTCCTTTTTATTTGGCATAAAGCTAAATAAAAATTTTCTCATCCACTTTTCATTTGATTTGAAAAATAAGGAATATAAATGAAACAAACAAACAAAAAAAAAATGTAAATGTATTTATTTATCATCATTGAAAAAATTTTATTACTCTTACTCATAGAGGTATTGCTATCAAATCTTTTTGGCATTTTAATGATATATAAGCATCACAATAGAAAATATACAGTTGCAAACACCCTATGTTGTTAATATTGGATTGTTTACTGAATCATGACAGTGCACTATGACTGCATATGCACTGTTACATCATCTTTCATTGCATAAATAGTGAGTCTGTTGGAAAAATAGTAGATTACCTGCTAGTGAAAGGTATTTTGCATTGCAGCTTTTAATAAATATCTATACATACATTTTCCAGATCACAATGTAGTTTCTCTATGTGTGATCCAGAGAACATATGTATATATTCATTAAAAAAATCCTGTTGTATAGTGTGATGCTGTGTGATGTAACACGACCTGCATTCCACCAGCAAGTAATCTACCGTTTAGCCAGTCAGTTCTATCTCAAAGGACTTGCTGCTGTGAAAGCAAAGTTAGATTTTGGAATATTTTGAATTTCAGAATTTCTGATTGGGAATATTCAATATTATAATTATTTTATCTACAGAGATTGAAATCTTATAGTTACTTTATATCTAATCACTGAATCTAAATAACAAACATATATTTTAATGGGAGAGAAAAGATTACAATATAATTTTAATCACTGTTTATTTCCAAATTAAATAAAATATTAAAGCAAAAATAATGATGAAGGAAAACATAAAGATGATAGACAAATAAACTTGAATTGTAAAAAATTTGCAAATCCTAGGAAAAAATAAAGATAATATTAAATAAAATATAATTTACAAGTTACTTATTCGTTCTTGACTTGGTTACTAAAATTAAAAGTGCTATAGTGCTCAATGTTATAAACATTTCAGAAAATATGCAATATTGAGATGATAATATATTCAAAGCTGAAATTAATTTTTTGCACTTCAGTCAAATCAGTGCCTTTGATACCCTTTATATATTTTACTTTATATTTTTCCTTTATATATTTTAATAGAAGCACTTCTACTCAATCAGCATCATATGCATATGTTTCTGATGATACAGATGATAAAATATAGTAATTCTATATTTTAATCAGCATATATAAAGTGTAAAAATCTATACAAAGATTATCAAATCTAATTCATCATCATAAAACTATTTAATGTAGAAGATTCTAAACTAACTAACAGAAATAATTTGATTATTGATTCTTTTACTATTGAAAATAGTTCAGAATGTTGTTTTTGGATGTCAAAATTGTGTCTTTATTAAATATATTTTTAATGCATTTAGCTTCATCAAATTGGTTTGTTTTACTTTTTTAATTATTAAAAAGAAAAATATGTTCAAAATATTAAAATAATTAGGTGTAGTAGTTTGAAGGAAACATCTGAAAAAATTAAAAATAGAAGTTTTTTAAATAACATTCATTTATTTCTACATTCATGTAGGAATCTCCACGTTTCTTGTCTCCTTATCAGCTTCTTATACTGCACTCTGTATTTTCTTTTCAGATTTTCATATTCTAGCAGGTTCAGCTGGATAATCATGCTTACTTAATAACAACTGCCTAACTCTTATAAATATATATGTAGTTTATAAGAGTTAGGCAGTTTAAATATATATATACGTCTTATAAATATATATACATATATATTTATAAGAGGTAAGCAGTTGTTATTAAGTAAGCATGATCAGTCAGCTGAGCCAGCTAGAATACGAAAATCTGAAAAGAAAATAACATTCATTTATTTTAACTCTAAAACAATTTTGGATAAAATATGGAATATTACAAATATTACATTTTCTCAACATAATCAATTTAGAACCAAGATATTCTTGAAAGACTGGATTTTTCTATCCATATAAAACAATCTTGTTCAAAATCAAATCCTTCCAGATCTGCAGAAGTTTGTTCCTTCCTATAATTATGTTTTTAAAATATATATACCATAGATTTTGTGAGGTTTATCCATAATTAACCTCACAAATCTATGGTATATATCTTTTAGAATAAAATGACAATTTATTATTTGCATCTATATATAAGAACAACACTGTTTTAGAAAACTTATAATAAATCAAACAATAACCAAATACCAGCAAACAATTCTAGCATTATTAATTTGGAAACAACTGAAATTAGTGATTGATTAAATTTAATCAATCATTAATTTCAATTGTTTCAAATTAATGCTAAGATTATTTGGCTGATATTTGATTATTGATATCACAAAATAGTAATTTATTTGATTTGTGAAGTGGCATATAAAAATTGAATAATATTTTTTTCAATAAGAACTTTAAAACCATCCTGTTACACTCACAAAATGCACACAAAAAAACAAAGCGGTTGGCTTCTCTCCGTTCTATATATTCATTACAGCTGAAGTTGACCTACTGATAAGGTCGAAAGCATTTACTGTTAATAAAGTATCATCCTGTTTAGTTTCTGATAATAAAGTATTTATCTTGTTTAGAGCTTTGTTTTTTGTGTGCATTTTTTTCAATATTTGTTATATTCAAATTATTAATTGTATAAAATAATATCTGATTTAGATACAAAAATTTCTAGAAATAATGTAATAAAATAAAGTATGTAATTTATAGAGTTACAAAACTAATTTTTCCAAAATAGGCTCCTCTTGCAATAACACATTTCAATACAAAAACAATGTTAGCTTAATTAAGCCAACAAATGCTTTAATATATTAAACTTAAGCTAGTGTTTTTTATTCTGTGCATGGAAAAACTGTTTCTAGCAACATATTTCATGTTATTTTTGATGCTAATAGATTTTTTAAAGTTGTTATATTGGCATGTTCAAAAATATTTCCTTTAAATATTTTAAAATATCCCATTAAATGCTAGATTAGATTTTATAAGATTGTTTTTAATTCTCTATATGTACAATAATGATGACTTCAGCTTTAAAAATTTGTAAACTAAGCTACAGTACCATACAGAAGCATTTTTTTTTTTTTATAAATCAGGCGATATGTAGTGAAAACATATAAGAATTAATGCTAGGATAGGTGCAATTAAATACACAACTCATTTCTAACTCATGGACTCCAAATTACTAGCTATCTATAATATATATAAAAGATTAATATAATTTGTAAAAGAAAAAAAATAGCTGAAAGAAATTGGCAGAAATATACTGTATAAAATTGAAACTATTTTCTTTTGGAAAATCTATCTGGTATGTATAAGTTATTTTTGCAAATAGTTCCTAAGTAATTTGGAATCATATAAGTAAGGAATAAAATAATAGATATTGTATATATCAAATGTAATATTTTGACTGCTTCAAATAGATCATTTTTCAATAAGGAAATACAATTACTATTTTGAAGCAAATTGACAAAATGAACAGAAATCTAAGTTAAACATTAATTGGTTAAAAATTAATAATTATAATTTTCATTAAAATCAAAAGAACTTTAATTTACTTATATTAGTTATATTTCAAGCTTATAAATAATTCATTCTGGAATTCTCTAGAAAAATTAACTATATATGAAATTAAAAACTGATTGTATGTTAAAAATTATATATACTATAGATTCTCAATTAACTGAAGTAGTCAAGAAATTAATTTCCCCAGATAACCAAAGATAATCTACAAAATACTCAAAAAATCAGAATTAGAGACAATATATATTTAATATTAAACAAGCAGTTCCAGAAAGAACTAAAACTCCCTACTTTCCAAAAGTATCTTTTATTTTTCATTTATTTAGCATTTGTAATCCATTAGTTTTGTGTGTACAGTTTTAACAGAACTTAACTAGCAAAGATATCACGATGATATTGCTTCACTGTATTATAATGTCATCATGATGTCAAACATTGTTATATCATCATGATATACAAATTTATTTGTATTTTATGAGATCATCCATGATGACATCATGTGTCATGATGATGTCACATTAGAACTGTGATATCATTATAACAGATACAGTGTGTTAAGAAATTAGATAAGCCATACATTATCACTATACTGCTAACACTTAGCACCATCTATTGGCAATAACATAAAGTAAAATTATGATTAAAATGAAATTCTATCCTTCATGTTTAAACCATTCTATAGGATTAAATGCAGCATGAAGAGGTCCTTTAGTGGCAGAACATCACTACTGAATTTAATGAAAATCTCCTAATTCAAATGTTGTTAATGGGGAGAGAGACAATAGACAGATATGGACCTGATTTTATAAGCTTCCATTTCCTTTGGAAAGTAAGTTAAAAATAAATAATCTGCATATATACTTACTGTATATCCAAATCAGGGCTACTGAGAGGAATTTTTGGCCCCATGATAAGTCTGTAGTCCAGGCCCCACTTAAAAAAGTGCATCACTTTGGTTTAATAAGAAAAGTCATATAAAAATTAAACATTTATTTAAAAAAGTGTACAATAAATTCAAAATTCAATACATTACATACCATGTAATATAAAAAAGTGTTTATTTTGGGACAACTGCTTTGGGTGGTAGACAGTGTGATCTGGTGGCAGCCTGCAAACTATTGGACACGTTATGTGACATGCATGGTGACATATTGGGCTCTGACGGTTGGGCTTTTTCAATGCCAGGCCTATGACAAAAGTCTCAGATGTCACCTTCTCTTGGCAGTCCTGATCCAAATATTCATTTATTTATTGAAAAAAAAGAAAACAAGAAATTTGTTGATTTACAGCAAGAAATTTTGTAATATTTGTCACTTTAATTTGATTCTAATTTTGATCACTAATTATCTAAGATACCATAAAGAAATGCATCTGAATGTAAATGTATAAATGTATTAGATTATATTATGCATGATAATGCATTATGCAGTAATATATATACAGCAGATTCCCAATTATCTGGATTGCACATTAATTGGGGTTAAACTGCAAAGGGGAAGTGACATTTAATTACTGTATTAATGTTTTTGAATGCTATATCTGAAAGATTTTAAATGACCCAGATTCATTATGCATAAATCATAATGAATCTGAGTCATTTAAAAATCTTTCAGATATAGCATTCAAAAATATTATGCAGTAAATTAATATGATGAATCTAGTCAGTTGGTAATATATTTATTATGCATAATCTAAAAGATTATGCATAATAAATATATTACCAACCCAATGTGTTTTTATGTTACAATTTTATACTGTATAATCAATAAAGTTAGGATGAATTAATAACTTGAGCAGATTCCTGTAGCATATTTTCCCCTCAATGTAACTATACTTACTTTAAGGGAATTATTAAAAGGATACAAAATTGTAAATCCATTACAATGCCAACCAATTCAGAACTCACTAATAACAGCACTATGGCAGGAATTACAGTAAATGAATAAATAACAACCACTAACAACAAGAAGTGCTTTTGATTTATTTCAAATCCTCATCAGATACCATTAAGAGTACATTAACAAACAGAATTCTAAAGAATGCACAAGACATTCTTAACAATTTTAAAATTAAACTATGTTACTATAGCAACATACCAACTTCAATTTCATAAAATAATAAATCATAAGAATAATATATATAAATACAGCTATAGCCATATAAGTCAAACTAATATTACATATAACTAACTTTTTATAATACATATACAGTGGATGATCGGTTAACGAACATAATCCGTTCCAAGAAAATGTTCGTTATCCAAATTGTTCATTAACCGATCATCGATTTACCATAGGTTTTAATGGGAATTTGATTAATTTGTTCCGGAGACCCAAAAAAACAAATAAAAATTATATAATTTCTTACTATGTTTATTTATAAGTAATAACAATAATATATACATACATAGTATAAACCTAATTTTACTAGCCAAATTATACTCAAATTAATGGTAATATTAATGATTGGAAAGAATTTAATTTTAGAGCCATCTTGTAATTAGAATAATTATTATTTTATTAAATCAGTGAGTGGTGCCATCTCTTAATTAATAATTAAACTAGAATTTTTAACTAATTTATCTGAAGAAAAATCTGCCTCGGCCCAGGATTGAACTGGGGGTGTTTGGGCTAACGTCCCAATATCATACTGCCGCCTCGGCCCAGGATCTAACTGGGGATTTTTGAGCTAACGTCTCAATGTCATACTGCTAGACTACCGAGCAGATTGATTCTTCAGACAGTTTTATTAATTTAGAATTAATTTCTGTCTGAAGAATCAATCCGCTTGGTGGTCTAGCAGTATGACGTTGGGACGTTAACCCTAAGGTCCCTAGTTTGATCCTGAGCCGAGGCGGATTTTTCTTCAAATAAATTAGTTAAAAATTCTAGTTTAATTATTAATTAAGAGATGGCACCACTCACTGATTTAATAAAATAATTATTATTCTAATTAAAAGATGGCACTAAAATTAGTTTAAAATCTTTCATATCATTAATATTACTGTTAAAGTTTCAAGGAATATAATTTGGCTAGTAAAATTAGGTTTATTTGGAATAAAATTCCCTTGAGGTTTGTTTTATATTTCTATATTTTGTAACATTATTAGAAAATAATTTTATAAAAATAATTTTTAAAGAATAGTAATGTATAATTAATAAAACTTTAATCATTTTAATAGGTCGTGAAGTTGCCAGAGTTGTTAATGCACGTAAGGATACTTGCAGCCGAAATATTTTCAGATTTGAAAATCTAAAAGATAGTGTTAAACTTAGCAGAGTAAAAAATCATTTCATATGTGAGTATAAAATTGAAATTTTTAATGATCACAATTATGATTATAAATATTTTCATTTATAGTTCTTATAGAGTCAACAGGTGCTCTGTCACCAGCCATTTTAATGAAAGAAGCCATAAAAATTCTCATGGGAAAATGCAGAAGATTTCTAAATGAATTGGATAAAGTGGAAATTAATACATAAATGAAAAACTATTTTCATATGTATGATTGATAATACACAGTTTTATATAATAATGAAGAAATCATAAACTTGATGTCTGTAATTACTGGTGTTATATTTATAATACAGTCTGTATGAGCACTATAGCAATTATCATTTGTAATGAGAATAGTTGATTATCAGATAGAATTACAAGGAAAATGATTAACTTCTGTTTAAATTGCATTCAAAGAAACATTTTAATAATGATAGTAGAAAAGATGGCACCACCCTAGTGCTAAATTTAATTAATTAATTATTAACTCAACAGATGGTGGCATCATAACTTTGATTCAAAAATAATCGTTGTAAAAATGTAATTTAAACTTTGTCCGCCAGGGAAAGTTTGGCTAGATTGTTTGGTTGATTCGTAAATGATTGATAGTAGTATTTGTATTGATTTTCTGTGTATATTAAATATGTACAGTATTTTTGTATACATCTGATAATTTATTTCCATATATTTAAGTAGAATCAGTTTATGCATTGATTTATAGTAAATTACTATCATACATAAACAGAGCATTTGACATGTTGATTTTAGATCAGATTTTACATTATATATGCTTTTGAGTTATCTAAGCATTTTTTGCAATACAAATTGTATATACCCATATTTTTCTTATAAAAACTGATTACAATATTGCCTAATAGTTTGATTTTCTTTCTGGTTTTATTAGTAATCTTTATAAATGTCAAAGTTTTATTTGGTGCTGAGTCAGAATCATATGTTATTTCATTCAGTTGGTCTATATAAGTGATCTCAAACTCAAATTGCATGCAGGCCAAATGTGTAGTTCAAAAGTAAATGAAGGGCCGAATATTTTTAAACAAAATTATAATGAAAGGAAAATATTTATTTATAATTACTCTCATCTTTTTCTTACAAAGATATCAAAGTAACATTATAAAACGGTTTTTTATTTTTGACTACTGATTGAAACCTGATGACAATGTGAATCTGCCAAAATTTGTAGTCTTGGAGACAAATTACTGGAAACCATCTTCATTAAAGACTGTAGGTGTTCATCAGTCAATTAATTTCCATCTGCAAAAAGAACTGTTTGCGTATGCATATACAGTAATGTCCAGATTTACCTAATAGGTGGGACCGGGAAGCATAACAAGTCAAAAATTATGTAAGTCGGGTTACCTACAGATTCTGAAATCTAATTTCAGGTACATGTATATTAGTCTGTTTATTACCAAGAAAACAACAAATTATAAAGTTTATAATATGTAATTGTAATTAAGGACTCTTAATCCAGCAAATGAAATATGTACAGCTCCGGTCAAAATGTTTGTCACTTTCAACTAGGCGCTGGAAACCTGAAATAAGATGGAGTCAACCAGAAGATTGAAGGATGGGTTTCAATGGTCCGGACCCAGCTTCCTCCTAAAAATTGGAGGAGTTGGACCCCCGCGGGTCCCACAGTTTGTTCTGTGAAGTGTTCGTTATCTGAACATAAAAATCTTTCAAAAAAGTGTTTGTTATCTGATTTGTTCGTTAACCAATCACCCACTGTATTCACTAAATTACATTACAGACAATTTATATTCTATATAATATATAATTTTGAATAGTCTTATTTGGAAAGACTGTTTTCCCTTTATGCACCATTTCCATGCATATGTTAATGTTAAATATAATATGTTAATGTATTCTTAATGGAAGCTGATGAGGATTTGAAATAAATCAAAAGCATTTTTTGTTCTTAGTGGTTGTTATTTATTCATTTACTGTAATTCCTGCCATAGTGCTGTTATTAGTGAGTTATTAAAAGGATATCTATGTATTGAATAGAAGTTGTATAAATGTTATGTAACTTCCATTTTTTATAATCCTTTAATCCCTCTAACAACAATTTCGCAAATATGCAGGATTTAAAGAATATAATTCCTGTAATTGAAGAGTGTGATCCCAAAATGCATTCAGTACATTTTGGTCATTTTTTTTTATTTGATGCAAATACATACTCCTATTGAAGTCATCTATCTTATTAAAGAAAAGTTTGTTCCCAAAACTGTGCCAATCGATGTGTATGGGACACTTGAATCCTGCTTTGCTTTTGAAATCTTGCTGAGTCCAGAGAACAGTAACGATGAAAACTCGCTCAGTCCTTGGCACATGAGCAGAGCGTTTTCCTAATCCTACCAACAGGAGCAGTAAAAAAACAAACTGCTATTACTGTTGGCAATAAATATGTTGTGGGAATATTTGTCATGTTTATTAAAGGTAAAATTGTTATATTTGGTTATTGTTTTCCATGTTAGAAACACTTTAAATGAAATCATAACATTAAAAGTTTAAGTTTCTGGGGACTTTTTTTTATCTATTGTTAAAAGGAAAGTTATTTTTCTGAATTTTTTTTTTTATCTATTGTTAAAAGGAAAGTTATTTTTCTGAATTTTAGTTGTTCTTAATTTGGAATGATTAAATACATATTCTGGAACCTTTCCCATGAGTATAATGTATTCATGGGGAAGGCCCCAGAAATTTCCCATGAAGTAATTAAAGTAATGTTTGAACTTCCCCACGAGTGCATTGTACTTATGAGGAAGTTCAAACATTTACTTTTCACTACAGTTGATTCTCGTTATTCGTGGTAGTTACATTCTCTAAATTCTTTGCGAATACTGAACCATTGTGCCTATGGGAAATATAGAGTTAGTTCGCCGCTCAGCAATAATCTGCGAATAAGTGCGAAAATCGAATTTGTGGTTACAAATAAATTTTCAGGAATAGTTGAAAATGTGAATAGGGAATCCATGAATTGACTGTATTTTAATACTTAAAATAAATTTAGTTTTTCCTCTAATGAAGAATGAGTGTAATTGAAAACACGTTCAGTCCTTGGACTTAGCGAGTTTCCATTAAACACCAGTCATATTTAGTCATTGTGTAATTTAAAAACTAATTATGATTGATTTCAAGATTCTACTGAGAAGTGCATGTATATGAATTAGAAACAGATATCTCTGGTAGTGGATAATCATTCATCATATGAAATATTTTCTCAATTCATATTTTACTTCTCCTGAAAATTAACAAAAATGGACTGAACGTATTTTGGGATCACACTCTTCAATTGCTAAAAGATAACTACAGTATATTTCATGAGTATTCATTGCAATAGCTGATTTTAAAAACTTTTTATTAAATAAATTCAACTTCATGCAAATTCTTTATGTATAAAAAAATGAGATATCTGTACATTAACCATATAGTCACCATTTTAAAATTGAAATGAAATTACTGGTAATAAAAAATATTATCTATTGAATCAATCAGCATATGATATAAAAAATAATAATTAAATAGAGGAATATTTTCAGTTAACAAATATTTCGTATATAATTTTTATATACAGTCGATTCTCGTTATTCGCGGTAGTTACGTTCTGTAAATTCTTCGCGAATACTCAATTGTGCCTATGGGAAACATAGAGTTAAGTTCCTGCAAACCTTTCTTCCCAACATTTTCATCCTTACTTAAGGTGTCTTTAAACAAAAAAAAACATAAATTTAATGTGTATTACAGTATTTACAAATAATTGCAGTATATGCTGTGTACAGAACAATATACAGTATTATAATTACAATAATTTTAATTTTTTAAAACACTAACTATGTTGTAAATAAAATCTTATTTTGATCGGTAGTTGTTTGATGTGGCAGCTGACACATTGTCTTTTTGAATTGTGTTGAAAAACTGCGTCAGCCTTTTCTGAGTCACTTTTTGTCTCAGATCTTCTAAAATCTTGGCGTAAGGAGCAAATGAGCAGGAAGTTATACGCCTAAATTTGAAGCTGTATTAAGCTTAGGGTCACATTCTTCTGTAGGACCTGCGGACTGAGTAAGGGTAGGTAATGAGACTTTTTCGACAGAATGACTGACAGAATCTACATTTGGTAACAAACAACTTTCTTCATTAGAGAGAGAGAGAGTTTATATTGGTAATAGTATTTTAGCCGCTCAGTGGGAATCCGTGAATAAGCATGAAAGCTCTACAAAAATCGATTTTGTGGTTACGAAGCCACTCAGTGGGAATCCGTGAATAAGCATGAAAGCTCTACAAAAATCGATTTTGTGGTTACGAGTAAATTTTTGCGAATACAGAATCCGCAAATAACAAGAATTGACTGTATATATAAAATCTTTAAAATCAATCTCGTTAATGATGTGCAGCACTTGTATTAAATTTCTTTAAAAAGTTTCTTTATTTTGAAGATATTTACAAAAAATATCAATAATACGATATTAATAATAGATATTAATTCTACTTTCTTTGTTTTTACCTGTGTATCTGTTATTGTATAGCATTTTCAATAGCTTCAAAATAAAGATATTCATTGAACTTTATTACAAAGATATATTTGCATCTTTCAATATATGCTTTAAATCAATATTAAATACAATTTCACAAAATTTACTTGAAAAAGAAGTGATTTAATGAAGATTGTATTCTAAGTTCTATCAATCACTTTATTATTTTAAAGTTTTCATCAGTTATAGAACAATCAGGATAAATAAAATAAAACTGAAAATTTAAAATAAAATTGTCTTGCATTACTAGTTAAATGGCTCAATGTTAAAACAATGTAGGGCTATTCAACTGTCAAAACAATATTAATTGTAAAGTTCATATAGGTATATTATTGGTAAAAACAAAGTAACTTATTAAAATTTTATACAAGAAAAAATTTATATTTTAATGGTTTTTCTTGTTCTGTATCATTTTGCTTAAATTTTAATTTATTAAATTTAAATAGGAGAATAAAAGATACAAATAAATATAGAAAAATATAAATACATGGTTTTCAAATTTCAAAGAATTAATTATTTGAAAAATACTTGAACTATATGTAGTAGTGGTTCTTAAGCTTTTCGATGTCACAGAAAACTTTTGATTGTAAAGAAAATTTGCGGAACACTCAAATTTGTTTTGTTTTATAGTCATTAAGACCGTAAAACAAAACAAAAAAATATGCATGAATATGTATTTTACTAAAAATTATAATTAATTTAAATAATAGTAAAAAAATATTAATTAACATAAAAAATATGCATGAACATGCATTTTACTAAACATTATGCATTACACATTAAATAATAGTAAAAAAATATTAATTAAAAAGTATAAGTTAAAAAAGTTAAAAGTTTTTTAAGAATATTAATTAATATTCTTAAGAACTGTAACTAACTCCTTATAGAAAGATGGAACATTTTTAAATCAAATTTAATGCGATGTCTAAACTAATTGTCTTTTGCAGATTTCAGCCATCAGGTCTGATATGTGATAATGCTAATCTCATTTCTTCTTCAATATTTCTAAGTTTTTTTGCATCTTTAGTTTTTAGCTAAAAAAGCCTAGCTCACACAAATATGATGTCAAAAACTGTAGCAAAATCTTAAGTGCTTTTGTGGTAAGCGTTCTTAATAGTTTATTTGAAAATGCAAGTTGAATCATGTCTACATTATAAAATGCATGCTGCGCAGTATGGTAAGATATTCAAATAAGCGTCACTTTCATAACCTTGTGGAACACTGGTTAAGAATCACTGATGTAGAGAGATAAATACACTGCAATTATACATTTGTAAGAAGTTTTTGATTTTTCATAAGAAAAAATACAGCAAGTTTTTTATTTTTCTAATTTGTTGAAAAACTGTTGATTACCCAATATTTATTTTGATAAATATTTGTATTAGATAGAATTTTAAACTTATTCTTAAAAAGGTAGAAAATTTCATATTATATATGTATAATGTAGCTAAATTTGCAACTAATTCTTCAAAGAAGGGAGACTGAGGAAGGAGTGGAGAGAATAAATGAATGAACATCTGAGGATATTTGGATTTCAGAATATGAAAGGCATACTTATATGAAGATGATGATGATTATGGAGGAAGATGATATAGTGTTTATTCCTTTTTGAATACTACCCACAGTCTTTTTAGAATATAGACATGATGATGATTATTGTTATTCGTCAACTAAGTCAGAACATTTTATTTGTTCCATATTTTCAAATGCAGATACCGAATAAATGAATTCAATGCATCTAATTTCATTTTGCCTTAAAAAAAAATCTCATGAATTACTGTTTTATTGACATAATACACACAGAAGCTGTACTATATCAATTTTGCATATACTACATCAATAAGACAGTAATAAACATCATAAGTGATCATTATTTTATTATGGTATTTTTTGAAAATAAAATATACCAGCAATGTATTTGCAAGATAGCCATAAAATTTGAATACAAGCATGCCTTGTTATTATGGCAGTTACATTCCAGACTGTTGCTATAAAGCAAATTATGATTTTATTTCATTTTCTAATGAATATAAGTCTAAAAACATATTTACATTATTATTTACCGTAAGTTGACAATAACATTAGGCCTAAAAATTTTGGCCAGATGGCAAAATTATTGCAATATTTATGACTGATCATTCATTCACTACCTTGGAGAATCCAAATTCAATTCCGTCTCTCATTTTCAGTTTTTCAGAAGGGCTCCAACCCCAGCCTGTCTGAGTTAATTTATGTTTTATATACTTATTCTAAGTATTATTTTGAAGCTAATTTTCCTTTTGAGATATAAAATAAAAAAACAGAATATAATTGAGAATTGCCATACAGTGCTTTGCTAATAAGCAAAGCACTGTAAAGCAAAGTATGCCTGTATTTTAAAAACAGGTCATCCCGACTAGAAAATTAATATTAGACAAATCGCATTCATTATGGAAGTGACTATTATCTCAAAATACTGTTAATCTTTTGTTAAAAAACACTGGACTTAATTAGATATATTATTACTTACATTAATTAATAACTACAGTAGTTTATTACTGTATACTGATTTTTCTCATATGTTCTGATAAATTGAGGACTGTAGATGGAAACCTTTTAATAATGGAAATTACAAATGGATCTATTAAGTTATAATTTTGAAAATTGGAATCTTTTTATTTACATGAACCCAGTCAACCAGACTAGTCATGTGGAAATGCATCCACTTTTCACCCAGAGTGACCCAGTCCCATTCTTTGAAAAATTTAAATGCCAGGTCTGAACCCATCATATATCATATAAATTTTTCAAAATGCTTATTCTTGAATTTCTAGTTCAACCAGAATATTTAGAATATATCCCTTGAATGTGATAGGCTAGTGTATACATTTTCAATACAAGAATAAAGAGTTATGTTGTCAACGAATCTGTATACATCTTTCAGATTTGCCACACTTCAATTATGATAACAAAATAAATCTATGAAAAAAATGTAAAACTAATTACAGATTAGAAACAATATTATCTATAATCTTTAATTGGTTTACATTTTTTACAAAATGTAAAACATGTTAATTAATTACATTTGTAATTTAATATATAATAAATTATACTATAAGATAATTTACTGTGTTAAAATTTTGTGCAATAAAATTGAAATTTATAAAAAAATATCACACACACAAAGTTTCATTTAACAAAATTTTATCATATTTTGTGCTCAGTATAATTACTTTTAAGTTCCCAAATTTGTTTTAAGAAAACATGGAATATGCTCCAATTAGTACAAAATTAATTTGAAATACTTCATACTATATCAAGAGATTGTTTTTTAATCTTTCTATGCTTAATCAATATTTTTGCTAAAAGCATATGATATATATAAAAAAGTTAAAAATACAACTCAAAACACATTAAATGTAATCTAATAAAACACAATTCCAGTTATGAAATGATTGAACAGCATTGATTTTATAAGTTTCCAGGGAAAAAAGTTTATCATTCAAGACAAAAACATATTGTGGTATGCAACTTTTCCAGTAAAGATGCATATTTTTATAAATGGTTGCTAATATTTTTTGTAATTTTCTACAACTCCAAACTAATATAACACTATCTTTTTTAATAGTAATAAATTTATCTGTTATTTTTTTTTTAATCTTCAAGTGAAACCTCAATTCATAGTATGATTTTGCTGGTAGAAGCACTTTTTTTGTCTTAATAACAGACCTAAGCTGTTTCAAGCATGGTTTAATAATAAATGCTTGCAAATTATCTGTTTGATTTGTATTTTATATTTTAAACAATGCAAATGCATATTATAACAACACTTTTTAGCATGATTTTGCTTATAATCCAGTTATGCAATTATCAATCATAATTCTTAGATGAAATTAAGTAAATGTATAAAGTTTAAATAATTAAAATATGCTAAAATTTTTAATGCAATCCCACTTATATTGCAATATAATGCTTTGGACTCTTATATTGTTCTAAAAGCTTTGAGTTGAATTTTATTTGATTCTTTGTATGAGCAGTTTTATTAATCTTTTTACTTTTGAAAAGTCTCTATATTTTGTACAGAATTTTATGTGCAATCTTATCATTATGATGCACTAGTACTGTATAATGTATACTCTGACATATGTAGGGTTTTGCATAATGATCCAGCTAATTAAATCAGGGATTGCTTATATTGATAACTTATAATAAAGCAATTCTTAATATAAAGTAATTTTAAAAACTATTTCAAATACTCGTCTAATCATTTAATGCCTGTATAAATTACATTCCATGACCTCGAAATTTAGAAACCTAACAATCTAAATATAAAATATAGTCAAAATCACACATACAGCTCATTATGGCAAAACTGAACATTAATGTTTATTGTTTATCATTTACTGATACTTTAATAATACCTGTAAATAAACTGTATTTTTTTAAATAAATTACATTTATATTAATGTTCCTTTCATTTACAATCAAAACTAGATATTATCAAACAGTTCAGCATTTTCCTTTTTATGATGATGAAATTATAAATTTGAGGAGTCTGTTATGCTCTCAAATTTTCTAATGATTTAACCCAAGTCAATATCAGAATTTATGCTTCAGAAAGTTTGACTGATTTTCCTTGACTTTATAATTTCAGCATAATAAAATGTGCAAAAGCTTTCATATTCCCAAAATGACATGTCAACAGTATAATTGAGTATATGTAGTACTTTTAGATTATTCAAGATCCCTAAAAATTTTGAATAAAAATAAGGGGGAATATAAGAGTCTATTCTCTGATAAACATCTCTACAGATCATTGTTTAATCAGTTTCAACCATATTAGGAATACATATATCCTTTATTTATGATGGGGTATATTTTGATAATCTTATCACAGATTGAAAATAACTGACAATGGTGGTAATTTTAGTAGTAGTAATAAATAGCAGAAGATTGATCCTTCATGCTGTATAATCATCCAGATTCTCCAAAATGATAAAACTGTTCAGAACTGAACCAGATTCACTAAAATAGTATCTGATGCTTTTACCATGCAGCCATCAACCAATTGTATATTTTTAATAAAACAGAAAAAGTATTTCTAGTCAATATACTATGAAAATAGCCAAGTTTGGATTATCATAAGATCAGATTATCATAAACCAAATAATCATAAGTAGGGGAACATCTATACATAAATTTTAGTTCATTTAAAGCCTTCTGAAAATTTTAGTAGTATAGAGGAAAGGATTCTTTTCTTTGCTAGAATCTATAAATATTGCTCAATTGGTTTTGACAAAATTTAATAAATATACAGTTGATTTTCGGGTATATGCAGATTCCCTTTTTGCATATTTGACTATTCACGAAAATTTATTTGTAATCACAAATTCGATTTTTGCACTTATTTGCAGATTCTCACTGAGCAGCAAAAATACTGTTATAAATTTTACTCTATTTGTAGTCTCTGTGTCGTATTGCCCGAAAAGTCTCATTACCTAACCTTGCTCGCTCCATGGATCGCAGGTAGGCCAAAAGCCTGTTCTTATCGTTTGTAGGTTCCACAGAATAATGTAACCCTATGCTTAAACGCAGCCTGAAATTTAGGCGCTTAACTTTCTGCTCATTTATTCCTAACGCCGAGATTTTAAAAAAACTGAGGCAAAAAGTGACGTAGACAAGACTGACTATTTTTCAATGAAATTCGGGAAGACAATGTGTCAGCTGCCATATCAAACTACTACTCATCGAAACTAAGATTTTTATTTATTACATAGTGTTTTAAAAAATTAAGTAAATATTACTGTAATTATAATACTGTATATTGCATATATTGTAATTATTCATAAGTATTGTAATATATATGTTGAATAAGGTGACTAAACAGAAAAACACAGATAAAGCAAGGATGAAAATGTTGAGAAGAAACATTTGCAGGAACCTAACTCTATATTTCCCATAAGCACAATGGTTCAGTATTTGCTAATTCAGTATTTGCAAAGAATTTACAGAATGTAACTACTGCAAATAACGAGAATAAACTGTACTTATTTTGTAAATTAATTATTCCCTAAGAACTTTGATTCAATCAAACTAAAAGTAAAAAACTTGTTTAATGATCTGTTATCATAACATTGTCAAAAGACCTTGTTAGACACAAACATTTTTTAGATTTAAACTATCTGATCAAAAATATCTAATACATAAAGATAAGCCAAATACAGTACTAAGAAATTATACTTGCTACAGTTTAGAAGTTATATTCTCATGATGATGATAACAGATGTTAATTTTTATTGTAAACTGTCATTAATGTTGGCATTGATATAATAATAGTTTTATAATTGTAAACTATCAAGTTCTGCTGCCTCTAAGAAATACAAGATATCCACTAGCACTTTAAACAGAAAAAATACACAATTTATTATTAGATATTTAGTACATATACACTATCATCATCATGTAGTAACATTTTCAGCCTTCTATGGCACTCCTAGCAGCAGCTGAGGGCAGCCATATTTAAACATTACATGTTGTTATTAGTACATGTACTAAATATCTAATAATAAATAGTGTATTTTTCCTGCTTAAAGTGCTAGTGGATCCCTTGTAATAATAGTTTGCATATAGTCACTCTTTGACTTACTAATCTTGAGTTGAGATTTTTCTAATAAATTAATATTTTATTATTATTATATTATTATTGTATTATAATTTGAAAAAAACTCAAAAAACTTATTTTCAAATATTAATTTTTTTGAACTCTCTTAAAATGCTTTTCTATGTTATATGTGCAATTTAAAACACATACTTTCTAAAAATTTTATGATAATAGCAAAAAATAATTCAACTGTTCATTATCTTCTATAATCTATTCCTTTTCTTCAAATAATAAAAATTCATTAGAAAATAAGCTCTATTAGGAGTGAAAAGTATTAATAATGAGTAAATAAATATATTTGCTTGTTAACAGTAATTACTTTGTGTTCAACTGAGTTGCTATCATTTCATATAATTTTTATAACTGTTGGTAATTATCATAGTTGTTCCTTAAATTGTTCCATTTTTAATTTTTTTTTATTTAAATATTTAAATAAAGCTTATTAATGCTTTATTTAAAAATATTTTTATCATCAAAAATGGGAGAATGTATTAACTATTAATTGTCCATCAAGACATTGCTAATGAAATAAGCATAATATTACTGATATATTTTTCAAGGAAAAATTTCTCTCTCAAGTTATCATGCTAAATTTTTTATATTTTGATTAGATGTCTTCTGAACTGAAATAAAATAAAATACCCCAACCTCTGATATCAGATTTACTTTAAATGAAATGTTTTCAATGGATAGAGAGAATCAGTAGCAGCTAGAATTTTTCTTTCTTTAAATATGGTAAATATTTCAGTTAAAAATGTTGTTCTGTACCAGAGCAGGGTAAAAACAGAGAAGACTTATTTAAAACTGAAATGTGTTTGCCTGTGTTGAAGAGGATATGTCTGTACCAAACAGAAAATATAATGAATATGGAGGTTGTTCTTGTTCCAGAACTGTACTCATTATAGTTTGTTTATCAATTAATATGTATGTTACCATTTAAGTCTATACTAAAAATGTTTCTTTTAAATAAATGAATGTTCTCTGTTTTATCCTGCTCTATGAGTGCTTTTTTAAATTTTTGATGTTTGAAGAATAGTTAGTATACAACATTTTTTTTGTCATTTGTATACAAAATTTTTTATAATTATGCATAAAGATTTGTCTTAAAATCATTTTGAGAATCAATTTTTGGCTTACATATATATATTATGCTGCACAAAGGGTGAATATTATCTTTCTGGAGTCAAATTGCAAAAAAGTTATATATTAAAAAAATAATCCAGTTCTTTTCAGAATTTTTGGCTTATAAGAATTTATTAGACTTCTCAGAAGCATCATATAAATTGATAATGAAACTAATAGTCAGAATGCACTTATAGTATTTATTGCATTAGGAATTAAAATTTTATCAAATCTTTTGGAATAATTTAAACAACAGTTTTCAAGACATTTCATACAAATTGTGTATATATTATAATGCAAATATATAAAATTATTTCAAGTATTAAAAATATCATGATTAAAAAGCATATATCACTGATATTAAAATTTATAGTCTTACAAAAATTAGATAATTTGTTCAAATTTCACAATCAACCAGTTACTTTTTATCATATATCAACAATGACAAAAAGTAATTGGTTGATTGTGTAATTCATATCACAAATGTCATTTTTTATATATTGCATTTTTGGCCTATCTATATTACAATTATAAATGATAAATTATGCTATTTCTTTTGTAATTTGTTGAATCTAGATTTTCAATATATAAAAGATTGATTTCTAATTATTAATTGATGGTCATCTTAATATTTCAAATATATATAAGAATTAAATAATAATGTTAGTTTTTATCATACCATAATCAAAACAAAAGTTAAATTTACATAAATTTAAAGCATTTGTCAAATTAAATAATTAGAAAAAAATAAGCATCACCAATGATTACATTAAATTCTTTTGCTAGCCATCATGAAAAATCTAATTTTATTTCTTTTGCACTTTTATAAATTACAGTCGATTCTCGTTATTCGTAGTAGTTATGTTCTGCAAATTCTTCATGAATACTGAACCATTGTGCCTATGGAAAACATAGAGTTAGGTTCCTGTGAACCTTTCTTCCCAACATTTTCATCATTTCGACACACAAGTAAAATAGTAAAATTTTCAGCTCACTTCATCATTGCTCAATTATGTACTAAGTTATGGATGGTAGCTGTCTACGATGTTTCTATGGCACATGGCTGTTTGCATGTGATACAAACAACACCTACCAGTAGGGATAGGTACTAACATCCATTATAAAATATTATCACAGAAAATTTTATTATTAACTTCTTTTGCTACAAATAGTTACTCCTAGTTACGGTGAGTGACTCCGATAACATTCATCAAAGCAAATGCAAACGCCCAATGGTGTATAGAGAGTTAATGTGTCTTTAAACAAAAACACACATAATTTAATGTGTGTCACAGTACTCAAAAATAACACACACATATGCAGTGTACAGAACTATATAACAATATTATAATTACAATAATCTTTATTTAATTTTTTAAAATACTAACTATATAGTAAATAAAATCTTATTTTAGATGATAGTTGTTTGACGTGGCAGCTGACACATTGTCTTTCTGAACTACGTTGAAAAACTGCATCAGCCTTGTCTGAGTCGCTTTTTGCCTCAGATCTTCTAAAATCTTGCCATAAGGAGCAAATGTGCAGGAAGTTAGGCACCTAAATTTGAAGCTGCACTCAAGCATAGGGTCACATTCTTCTGTGGGACTTGTGGATTGTAAGGTGAGCAAGGATAGGTAATGAAACTATTTTGGCAGAATGACAGAGACTAACATTTGGTAACAAACAACTTCCTTTATTAGAGAGAGAGAGAGTTTACACATTGGTAACAGTATTTTCGCCGCTCAGCGGGAGTCCGCGAATAAGCACAAAAGCTCTGCGAAAATCGATTTTGTGGTTACAAATAAATTTTTACAAATAGTCAAATACGTGAATACAGAATCCGTGAATAACGAGAATTGGCTGTATATTTATTTGATAAATATATCATATTAGCAAAACTTACTCTCTTGCATTGAAACATATACATAACACTGTATAATTAAATAATCACTTTTTCTAAATCATTTTCTTTTAAGTCAGCGATATTTTTTATAACATGTAAAAATTAGTTATTTAAACTATAATTTATCACTTTTAATACACCATAAATAATAACTAAAGTTAATTTACCAATCTACTGATAAAGCTTCAAATTTGAGCAGTTTCATTAGAGGGCATTGAATTATAAAAAAGATGGAGAGAAATAATAATGATTCCAAATTTTTTTTAATAAGAGAGAGAAGATTTAGAATGCAAGTTAGTGATTCTACAGGAAAAATTAGTAGAGAAATGGATAGGTTTTGCCCTTAAATATAAAATGAGATACACCATGGCACCATGTATGTTTGCACGTTAATTTATTGAGAATTGTTGCAGCTAGGTACATAACAAAATAACAGTACTGTTAGATTTTTTTACGATTATCAATACTAATATTTAAATCTGAATAAGTTACAAAGCTTAGAAAACTAAAAATTTATTAATCTCAGTTATGTTTTCATGAAAATTTTATAAATATATTGGATATGTTTAAAACCATTTTTTAGTCTCAAATCAGTTTAATAAATTTATTAAAATGTTAGGATGTTAAACTAATTGTCATTTTGTGGGGGAATGTCATTTATGAGAATGTTATAGTACTTAATAACAAACAAACATTTTTATTTTATTTAATAATAAAAACAATTGAAAATGTAACATGGCTTTATTATGAAATAACAGAAAACAAATGTTTGACAGTTGTCATCAATTTTTCTAGTATGTGAAATTCCTATTTCCACAATTTTCTGGGATAATAAGATAATACTGACTGAAAAAGATATTTTCTTTTTAAATTTCAATAGAAATAATCAATAAACTTATCAAAATTCACTCAATATGAAGAAAATTTTTTGATAAAAATTATCACACAATTTTTTTTGTAAATAATTCACAACTTAAAACTTTTGAAATTTGTTTTTAAATCAATGATTAAATCACAACAAAACAAATTCCATTCATGCAATTATATTAATTACAGTTTTTCTTCTGTCTATGTCAGATAAGTCAAATTTGTGACTAAATAGCCAATCCTTGCTTGTTTTTACAAGGAAAATTGAAAAAGATAAAATGGCATCGATGTCACAAAAGTCAATTAGAATTATAAAACTTGATTTACAAACCACAGGGATTGGGATGGGGGTAACAAGATGTTCTGATTTAACAGAAATTTTTCTTACTACAAAGCTCAATTTCTTTGACAAATTCAGCATTTTAATATTTAATAAATATTTAAGCTTGTGATTTGAAGAAAAGAAAAACCTACAAAGTAAAAAAGAAAGATGTTTTTATCATTCGTATCTTATAATTTAAACAATATTTATTAAATAATTTCTTGTAAAATTTATTTATAAGGGATAGCAATGGTAATTGATTTATTAATAAATAAAATATATTGACTGAGGAATGATGAGTTTTTTAAATTGTTTTAATAATTGCATTGTAGTTGAGGCCATTTGCCATAAGAACTTGAGCATATATTTTTAAGTTCTGACATTTAATCACTCATCATTCTAAAGATTTAACAAATTAAATTAATTCAGTAAGAAATGAATTCATTGCTAAGTTTAACTTAGTAGGAGTAATATAGAAAAATGGTCCAAATGATGACAAGAATCTATATATAGGTTCTCTCTAAAAAGATGATGATGTATATCAATTTCTTTCTTGACTTTTGCATTGTCAACATGTAAAATTCTTGTTATTAACCACAATATTTAAGTACAAGATATGAAACAGTTCTAGTCCACTAAGTGATACTTGTGTGGATATTTCATTCGGTCAAAAAAATGGACTATCATAACTGGAATATTCAGTCTGATAAAACAGTGCTAAAGGCGGGCACAATAACATAGGTGCCAGATGTTGTTAGGGCAACTGGAAGGGTGGACAGATGGCACCAGCATTTATGCAAGCTGTGGAACATAGAAATCAGGCACTCCCGTGGTATTGAGCTGTAGTTGTTCTTGCACTCCGCAGGCACAGATGGGACCATGTGCATATTGGCAAGATCAGCCTTACCCTGCAAATATTTCTCTCATGTTTGAAACACACTATCCCTGAGCACCAGAGTTTATTGGCACACAAACATGATCCTCCCAAACTGATTGAATGAATGCTGGCCATAAAAGTACTGTAAAATGTAACTGTTTTTGTAGACATGCTTCAATATTACAAAGAAGTTCAACGGTATTTTAATATATTTTTGGGCAGTATTTCAATTTGAACTTCCTACTGATTGTATTCTCTTCATATTAATAACTCATCTGAAAATTTCTGTATTTAGAAACAACAGACACCTCTGTCATTACAGGGACATTCTTGGACAATGAGACACATTGCATTTTGATTCGGGAATCCAATGTTCCAAATATTATCTATATTAATTGTCACTAAAAACAAAAACAATCTCGTGCTTTATGGCAGGGGTACCATCCACTGAGTGATCACTCCTTGCTATACACTCTCTGAACTGTACATGGCTTAGCTGATGCTCAATGGACCTATTCACACACCACGGATGAAAAATGGGAAAGTTTTCCCGAAACCACCGTGATATGACTTGGCACACAGAATTTCTCATGCCATTTTTCAAATATTTATTGTGGAAAACATCACCCATACTTTTAAGTCTCTGTCATAGCTGTGTATCTCCTAAGTCACATAATTTATGACTGATTATATATTCTAAGAGTCCTCGATAAAGAAAATCATACTGTGCCTATAAACAAAAAAAATTTTGAAATATGCAAATTGAAATTTAAGCTTTCTATAATAATTGATTAGCTTACCAATGTCTGCAACATACAACAACGTTGTGAACGAGTATAACGGGCAGCTTGGAAAACATCAACTCTTTCTTCTGCTTTTAATTGTTGAATTAAAACAGTTAATGTTACAAAAACACTACTTCGATCACCACCTCCACTATAAATAAATATATAATTTATTCAATTTAATATTTTTGAATTAAAAATTTTTCAAAATTTATATAAAAGAAAAAAAAAGCAACATATATATTTTTATAGTTTTCATATATAATTTCACAAAGTTTTGCAGTAGATGAAAAATTTATTTTATTGATTATATCAATTAGTTTTCTTTCAGACTATATGTATTATTTTATATATATTATAATTAGTATTTTGCCTTTACAAGTAAATAAAATGAATATAATTATGATTAATAATTCAAATTAATTACTATTCATTTTTTCTATTTTCAGTTTTGATAATTTATTTTATTACATTAGCTATTATTAATTTAAATGAATGAACTTCACTAACATAACAATCCTGTTTTATAATTTCACTGACATTTATTATCCCAATTATGATTTATTAAATTTTTGATCATTGCCTTCTTTAATTAAACAAAATTTAAACTGATTATAAGAAATTTTTTTATCTCTATTCAGCCATGAGGTTTATTTCAGGAAATTTCTCAAATTATTAATTTGATTAATACTTTTTTATAGTATATTGTATGCAGGTATGTTTGGCACATTGTCAATAATTAAAGGATTAAAATATTATGAAAGCTAAATAAGTTTTAATTAAAATTTATTTAAAAAAGATCACTTTCCTATACAAAATAAAACAGCATTAAAAAATCAAAGGCTTCAATAATCAACTGAAAATAAGCATTATTTTATACTTTTATATATTTATATATTTATATAACCATAATATACTTTTATTTACTTTTATATAACCATAAAAGTGATTTTTAATAAATTTAACCGCTTGAGTGCCTTTGCCATGCATACCAAGCACACCCTGTGAGGGATGTGCTGGGTATGCATGGCAAAGGAAGAAAGAGGGCCATCCATCTTCTTGATGTACAGATCCCCATTACAAAAGGCCCCATTGAGACAACAGTATATAAAAAACTGGAAACCACACCGGTAATAATTCCAAGGTGGTTATATGACAGATGGACATATAAGAAAGCAGCGTCTAGAGCTTATTTAACTAGGGCTGTCTCCCACTGTAGCACTGACACCTTAATGAAAGAAAAAGTGCAAACAATTACGACAATAACGAAGAAGCATGGATATAGTAAGAAAATAATAATAAAACTGTTAAAAGAAATTAATATGAATAAAAGATCTAAAATACGAGGACAACAGGAAACAAATAACCAGGACACCTCTGCCCCAGACCAACAGAGATCTGTAGATTTCGAAGTGGTCTCAGACACCATGGAAACAGTTAAGAGAATCTTTTAAAATAACAGCACTAGGAAGTAGTTGAATATCAACACAAAAATCTCTCTTATTTAACGCATTCTTTAGACACTTAATAACACATTGTTCCATGGTCCAGGATAAAAAAGAAGAATTTAACAAAATCATAAAGGAAGGAAAAACCCATGGATATAGTTATAAATTTATGAAGACGATCTATGATAAAGTACTAGAAACGGAGAATATTAAAAATGAGAGTAAACAAGTAGAACAGCCGAATACATTCCAACAACAAAGCTGCCCCCAAAACCAACAAACTCCCAAATATCTGCCAGTACCACCATTGACAAGAGAAATATCTGCTCTAAATAAGTTAGCAAAGAATCAAGGGCTGAAACTAACATCTAAAATGAATGCTACTGTCTTCCAGCGCATACGAAACAACAAAGATCCTTATCCACCACATCAGAGAGCCGGAGTTTACGTGTTGCCGATTTACAATGAGGATCTAAATAAACATGAAGAATACATAGGATTAACCACAAGGAACCTAAGCGATAGAATCCAAGAACACAAAGCCGATATTAAAAATGGTAATTTAAGAACAGCATTGGCGGAAAGATCCTACGAGCATAATATACAGATAAAATGGGAAGACGCAAAAATCTTAAAATTGTGTAATAATTTAAAAGAAGGCTTGATATTAGAATCATTGGAGATAATACAAAGAGGGCAATACAAAAACGTCATTAACAGACAAACAAGTAAAGTTATTTCTGCAGCGTGGCAGTACGCTTTGAGAAAAACCGGAAGCTGATAACACAGTTGCGCGGTACCCAATTACTTAAAATATTCGATGCGTACTGTATTTTTAATTTTAATTTTGTAAATATTATAGCTACAAGTCTTCGAAATTTTTACATACAGAATAATAATATATCCAATTTAAAAATAAATTTTTATACTAGCTACAAGTCTTTGAAATTTTTACATACAGAATAATAATATATCCAATTTAAAAATAAATTTTTATACATCGTACGTATTATGTATAAAGTACGTTAATGTTTTAACGAAATTGTAGACACAAAAATATGTTTTTAATTTTTGAAATTTTTAAATGTTTATATTCAGTTCTTTAATTCTGGTTCGAAAACGAATTAAAAACTTCTTGTATTCTATTGAAAATGCTGATGATGTGGTTAACGATAACCGAAAACATTCCAATAAAAGAGTTTTTTCTGTTGATATTCAACTGCTTCCTAGTGCTGCTATTTTAAAGGATTAATGTAAAAAAGCAGTTAGTTAAATATTTATTAAGAGAATCTTGAAAAGAACAAAGAAAAAGCCAGCATATAAGAGGGGCCAAACAATATTCCAAGCTTTAAAGAATATTAAAGATAGTTATAGCCATGAAGAATGTACAGGGGTCTACAGAATACCAATAGAGAATGTTGATAAAGGCATCACAGAAGTCTACATAGGGGCAACACAAAGGAACCTGAAAGACAGGGTAGAAGAGCATAAACATGATATTAGCCATGGGAGTCTAACCACAGCACTGTCAAGACGTGCATATGAATATGACGTAAGATTAAGTGGGAGGAAGCTAAGATAAGTCGTAAAGTCACTGACCCAACACAGCTGTACACAGCTGAAAAACTAAATATTTACAAGAGAAGCCAACAAGAAGAAGTAGTTAATGAAAAAGAAAAAGAGAAAATCCGAAGTGCATAGAAGTATGCCCTAAGGAGGTAGCACGTACATGATCAACCTGAAACTTTAGGTGGAAACACTGCACTTTGACAAACTGTTTCAGTTTTAATTTTATTTTTATTAATTTAGGTTAAATGTATTAAATATTTATTTACAATGTGAGTCCCGGATAATATAAGCTTCACGCTTAAAATAATTTTAAAAAGAACTTTATTTTAAATATAAAAAGATTCTACAATGGAACCATAACCATCTAAGTTTTTGAACTTTTGGAATGTCTTTTGTTCTAATCAGTTTATAAAAGTTTGAATTGAGGATCGCTGAGATATAGCCAAAAACATTACTATGGTGTAAAAATTGAAATAATAAAGGATTTTTGGACTGTTAACTAGTGCTGTAGTTAACTCTATAATTAGTTAAGTACCTGAAGAAAGCAGTGTAAATACTTGTAAAGATTTAATACTCTCACTATATCTTTCCTGATTCATACTTATGCAGTTACATATCTCATCTCTTGATTCTCTCTCCATGTTTTCAATAAACTGATTGTCAATCATTAGCATTTGACTTTATATTGCATTATATTATTGTTTTAGTGCAGCAGTGTTCAACCCATTGATCACGGAGCGATTTTTGGTTGATCTCTCATTTATTACTCCTTACAAATTTAATTAAAACTGAAAACGTAATAATTTATCATTTTTTAATTCTCTTTAAGTGTATTACTATTGTTTATTTATTTTAATTGAAAACGTAATAATTTATCATTTTTTAATTCTCTTTAAGTGTATTACTATTGTTTATTTATTTTTTGTTAAAATTTTCAAATCAATAATTTTTCTTGTCATTTGAAAGTATACTCATAAAAAGTTTCCAATATTAACTGATATTGCACAAAAAATCCTTTTGTGATTCGGATCGACATACTTGTCAGAATCCACTTTTTCAAATATGAAGATCATAAAAAATCAAGAAACCAAATTACAAATGATCATTTGGATGACTGTCTGCAATTGGTCACTTTTTCATATCAACCTATGAAAACATTGAGAGATCCAAACAATACCAAATTTCACATTAACTTTTTTTTTTTAATCAACCAGAATTTCCTGTAACATATGAGTTTGTAATCAATTTGTTGTTTTTTTCTAACTTTTGGTTTTCCAAAATAGAGAAATAAAATAATATTTTGTTACCAAAGTTATTTTATTTGTTGTATTAAAATAATTAAAAGTGATAAATAAATTTTTTAATACACAAAAGTTTTTAGTTTCTTTAAAGTTTTTAAGACTGGGAGTGGGAACTCCGAAGTGATTGAGGGCATTTAACTGCATAGTTGTGCATTGCAATCTATATACAAGATATCAAGTTGGGGGAATGTGATCTATATAAGAGAGTAGATCGCCAAATAACTTAGTATAGAAAAATAGCTTGCATAGTAAAAAAAGATTGAACACTAATGTTATAGTATAACACTTTCATTATGATGGGCTTCTAAGCTCAAATTAAGTGAATTTATTACTGTTCTTGTCAATCATATTGAAATGTGTTAGAATTAATTTCTGATTCTTTGGATAGATTTCTAAGTTACATATTCTCTAAACTTTTTTGAGTATCTAGGGGCATCTTGTAGATCTGGTCAGCTCATGAAGGACTGCTAATTGATCTCCTTATATATCTAGTGCAGATGAATGAATTGACAGTATATTCTGTACTTTGAATATTCAAACTTCAGTAATACCAAAAATTTCTACATCTATGCTATAATTAATCTGAATTGTAAAATCATATTCCATATAAACAAAGAAAACTGATAATATTCAAAACACTTCCAACAATTTCTGGAATATAATTTCAGTGCCGAAGAATCAAATCTAATAAAATATATACTGTAAAGTATTAAAAGGGATTACATAGTTAAAAATTATTCAAAATCAATAGATATCTTGCATTAAATATAAAATTTTTTTATTTTATTTACCTGCAATGAACAGTTAGAGGGCCAGCACCCGGATTTTGTTCCTGACATTGCTGAGCTGCTTCAACCAATGACAGAAAACCTGTCACATCTTCTGGAACAGGGTTCGTCCAACCACAAAATTGCATATGTGTAACTTTATGACTATCATCACTCTGAAACATGTATTTAAAATTTTTTCAAAAATCAAATTCTAATTCAATTTAATTTTTATTATATAAAGATAATATTGGAAAATATAGACTAGATCTCTGATATTCAATGGTCTGGCACAAGTTTATTTTCATGACATGAAATATAGTTAATTTCACATTCACAAACTACTCTTCTATATGCTATTATTCACAAACTACTCTTCTATATGCTATTATTTTATATTTTCTTTGTACCAATACTAATGTACTAGCATTATTACCTAGTTTTAAATATATAAAACTAACATCCTGTATTATGATGGTTTATTTATATGTTTTGAAACCATAATACATTTATAACTCAGAGGTTTTGAAAATTTCTAGTCCAGCTCCATTTGATTAAAATCAGACTGAAACTAGATTTAAAAAAACTTCATCTTATTAAATGCAAATAGTCCTTAACATCCAAAGAGTTTGTTTGAACCTTACTATCATAAGTTGTAAAAGCCCAAAATTTATGGATAACTCACCACCAGTATTTATTATTACATTTCACTTCATCATAATAAACTTAACATAAAATATTATGGATTTTTTTTTTTTTTTTTTTTTTTTTTTTTTTTTTTTTTTTTTTTTTTTTTTTTTTTTTTTTTATATATATCAGACCATTAGTCAGGGCATAAACCTTCAATAAATAAGCACTTTTAACAGTAAAAAAACTTTTAATAAAACTGAACAAAATGTTTTTTGAAAAAAATGTTTGTTCAATTTTATTAAAAGTTTTTTACTGCTAAAAGTGCTTATTTATTGAAGATTTAATTGTGTTTATGTAGTAGAAGCAATTTATAGTCAATTATGTCTTATACACTATTCAGGGACTCAAACCCTTTGTCAACTGCATTGATTGACCAATCACAGAATTTATAGATGATATTTGCAGTCATAGTATGAGTTGGAATAAGTCAAAGACTACCTGTATTTGAAAATATATAATAATTCATTTAATTTTTATATACTTCAATGTTAAATTTAAAAACTTCATTAACTGTATTTGATTAAAAATACTATTTAGGTATTGGTTTTTGATATGTTAATAAACTATTTACTAACTATATTAAAAGTGATGATTTAAAATGAGAAGTAGATACAGTACAAAACATTTTTTCATAATAATTAACTTTCATTTAATGATTACCATAAATTCACATTTGCTTGTTTGAATATCTCATCATAATTCCAAATTTTCTCAATGTAAATGCTACTGCATTAAAATTTTATTTCCATATGATTAATGTTCCTTAATTAGTTTAATATAATTCATTATGTCAATGGTATTAATACTTTGACTACAAAATATCAGCCAATAAAGTGTGATAATGTTGCTTTTCAATACACACACAATATATTTTCTTTAATAAATTATCTAGATAAATTAAAAAAAAAAACAAGATTTTTTTATATGTTTTCAATTGTTAGCTGTTATCATCATATGCATATTCAATCTCTGAGTAGCTATTGAAATGTTTACAACTTTTTGAGTTTTGAAAATTAAAAATACAAATATAAAATAATACCTTTTATAAATGATAAAATTCTTTGATTCTGTTAAAAACTTCATTAGAATATGGCTTGTTTAAAAAATTTTTAAACATAAATCAATAACAGTTATGAGTTAGTTTAAAATGTTATTATTGGGTTGTTCAGAAAGTAATTTCGTTTTTTTCCGACGGATGGCGTTAGTTGTATTTTTCCCGCCAATTTTATTCTAAACCATATTATCGTTATAAATTTCGACAATTGACATTTCAAGGCATATTTATAACAATTTTTTTCGATTTTGTACATTTTGTTTTTTTTTGTGTGTCCTATTAAAAATGGAAAATAAAATGGAGAGATTTTCGGCATGTTTTACTTTTTTATTACTGAAAATGTAAGAACGCTGTTCAAGCAAGAAAAAAGTTATGTGAAATGTAGGGAGAAGATGTGTTAACGGAATGCCAGTGCCGAAACTGGTTTGCAAAATTTCATTTTGATAATTTTGATGTTAAAGGTGCACCATGTGCTGGAAGGTTAGTTGAAGCTGATGATGACAAAATAAAAATATTGGTTGAAACAAACCGCTTAATAACAACATC
>AYEL01077821.1:0-12020 GCA_000484575.1 Olivierus martensii
TTTAATTTTTAAAATATATATCAGTTTCAAAAAAATTATTTAATCTATTTCTTTATCATTTTAATTAATTTATATAAATTAATTAATTCTTACCAAGTTAAAATATAGGAAAAGTGTTCATTCCTTAATGCTATTCTTGTTTGACCACCAATTGGACCTCCAGGTACAGAAGTTTCTATAAAGTTTTAAAATATAATTATATATATCTAAAAAAATATAATAAAATATTCAGTAAATCATAAAACAAGCAAATTGGAAGATTTATATAATCAATAATTGAAAATATATTCAAACTTAGGCTGCATAAAATATGTGACCATTATTCTAACAAATATTACATACAAATATTATCACCATTTCCACTAACTATATACTGTTTTATCAAGCACCATGCATACATGGCCACATTATTTAGTACCTCATACAAACTGAATATTCTTCATGCCATCTAAAATGAAAAATCTATTATTATGTCTTATAACTATAGACTGACAATTATTGATAAATAATCAATTTTGTTTATTGCATTCAAAATACATAATTCAATGTTCAAATAAAATAAGTTTCCAAATAAATTTGTAAATTAATAATTAAAAAAATTTATATATAATCAATTATAATTTTTGATTTATCTAAAACCTAGTGGGATGTAGCAATAATATATCTGGTATGACTTGGAATATTAGCTCATTATTATTATTAATACTATTACTCATTATCAAAATAAATTGTTAAATCATATGAATAATCAAAAATTATAATTTAATTAATCAATAGATGGAGCCACCCAGTAAAACTGCAGATGACTTATTCAAATTCCATGCAATTATTTATCACATCATATGTCATATTATCTATTTAAATGTAACATTTTCTGATAAGCCATATGCTTATGCCCAAAATTTAGTAAGAGCATAGTCCATGCTTTGCTTATTATTATAATATATTTCAATCATAATATAATTGGTAGAGATAGCACATGAATATTCAACAATTAATCAGATCTTATCATTCTATTATAATACATTTACATATAATTATATGCAATGAAAAGTTGTGATATTAGACTGGATCATCTACAATTATACTAATTAGGTAACCAAAATTTATTTAATCATTAATTTACAACTTCTTTAAAAAAATTATTTTACTAAGAATAATTTGGAGTTTTTTTTAGATTATTATTGATTTAATAAAGACAATAAAAATCCAAAAAACACTGATTCCAATGAATAATAATTTCATTTAATAAAGTACAATGAAATTTGGGTATATTTGTATCCCATTTATAATTACTTAAGAAAGTAAGTACAGTCAAATATTTCTAGCATTATATCCATTTTTGTTGAACATCTAATAAAAAATAATATAGCTGAATATAAAAGAATGATTTCTAAACTAAATAAAAAGTCATTCAGATATATACATTTTATTAATACATAATGGAATGATAAAATAATATCATTTTATTTTATTTTTTTAAATAAATGAATCAAACTACTACTATTTTAAATTACTGTTGATAATATTTAGTGAAAATGCTTAAATTATTTATTAAATATCAAAAATTGTCATATATACATATGCATATTGATTTTCACTTATTTCCTTTTTTTATAGGCACATTTTCTGCAAGGATGCATTTAATATTATATCTGATGATGACTTTCAATCTGTCATGTAGAAACAAAACTACTGATATACAAAAGAGAGAGTTATCTCCAGATCTAACAGTTTTGGAGACAAATTTTGTTTACATATATTTTTTTATTAATGAATGAAAGTGTAAAGCATTAAAGTTAAATATGATTTTATTTTCATCTGACTATTATGATAAAACTCAACACCAACAGGATAATCAGGATGCCATATAGTTTTTAATATAGTAGTCCCTGATGTATAAAGTTAATTTTTCCATAAAATTTACACATAAGTCAATGAACAGTAGAGTCCAACAATATTGAAATTCAATATACACAAATGGCAAATGAAGCATAGTAAACAGAATACCAAATGAAATTTAGGAACATACTTTAAGCATGGATAAGATAATTTAAAGCCATAAGCACCTTAAATTTTCTTATCTATGCTTAAAGTATTTATTAAACAGAAATTTTTTATTCATATTTTAAGTAAATTCTATAAAAATATAAATTTACACAATTTCAAAGATATGTCAAATATTATATGTTATATGTTCTTTGAAACTGCATAAGTTGGGGACCTATTGTAATTTCAAATGAATTGGTATATACTATCTTTAAAAGTGTGAAACTTGATATAGTTGTCACATCCATTGCTTTCATATGACTTGACAGGAATAATTTAACAGAACCCAATGGAAATTCACCTTAAATTTTGAACATTCTTTTTATCTAAATATGTATTTTGAAGAATTATTTTTCAAATAATTGCATTCCAAAAAATTTATATCCAAACATGCAATTCTATATATATATATAATCCTTATATATGCTCTTAAAATAGACTGCTACGTCCTATTTCCCAGAATTCTTACTATGAAATGTATTTTATTCCAATATTCTGTTTTCAAAATTTATTAATATGAATTGTATTCTATTATTATTTTTTAAAAAATCTGTTCTGTAATGTTCAAAGAACTTTAGAATTTAGTTGATATGTAATGTTGTACTGAAGATGGACTTTAATCTGGTCTGAAAATGTTATAGATGATTAAAAGTTTGCTTATACCTTATTTGGAGTGCTATTTTATGTTATTATTGACATTTAAAGCAAGAGATTTTGACTTATATTTGTTTAAATAAAAGTAATAGCCATTTTAGACAGGAATAAGAAAAAATTTTTAAACTTCATTAGTCTAAAAAAGCTATTACCTTTGTTTAAGGGAATAGCTATGCAGATACAGTGTAAAAACTTTCTGAAATTGGTATGCTGAGAACTCTTGAATTACATACCTTGAAATATTGAGACCATTCAAAAAATCAAGAATTTTTCTAATAATGTTTGATTAAGTCATGCTCGTCCTCCTTTTTGCTGATCATTCAAAAATTAGAGAAACTGAAAAATCAGTGGTACTAACTGCTCACATTTGACTGGAAAAGCATATTTTCTGAAAACATTCCTGTTGACGGATCAAAATTTTGGTGTAAAGCAGTAACACTTAAAAATGTTGCTGATGATGCTGTCTTTCTTGACTTAATGTGAATTCACATTAACTAATCATAGCATGCCCAACAAAAATGCCACAGTCTAAAGAGTTTTTTCAAGAATCACATCCATGAAAGCACACAAGAACAGAGAAGTCAGTGAAGAGGATAATGATATTTTGGATATGTTGGAATTTTAATTGCAGAAGGTAAGAATTACAGTTGACAACTAATGAAGTTATTAAATGAGTAAATTAGCACTACTACTTACAGGGAATTCTCTTGATATTTACTGCTATGCTATTTTACATATTTATGCTAGTGTAAGGATCCTGCAGCATATGTAAGCTGATGTCTTGGATCTTATCATTCGACAACCCCACTCCTGACATCAGTGTGAGGCTCCTGTGGCAGAGAATCAATACAAAAAATATATATTGCTAATTTTAGTGTATTTTCAAATAAAGCCGAGAGTAAGTGATGCAAGATCAACAATAGGAGAATTGATTCAGATGCACATATAAAATAAATACACTGACGGAAAAAAAAATCCCAACACCAAGAAAGACTTGTGTTAGATAAAAATGCACATATAAAATAAATAGTACAGTCGAACCTTGATAACTTGAACCTCTATTACTCGAATTTTCGATAAGTCGAAGCAATTCTCGTTTTCCGAATGGCCTTCCAATAATATACATTTGTATTCGTCTCTTTAAGTCGAATTCCTATAAATCAAATTATTCGATATTTCAAAACTTAATTATATTCCCAGAAATTTTGTTTATTCTATAACTCGAATTTAAATTTGTTAGATACGATAATTACAGATTACATATTAATTTTTTATTTTTGTATGACCAGCCATCATTAGGAGAATTTGATTTTGAATAAACTGTGCTGCGTTTGTCATACTGTAATTGCCAAATTGTTAAAAGTAGCCAATATAGCCTGATATTCAGATGCACTTTGACTGGCATCACTGATCTGATGCCAGAATCAGGCATCTGACTGTTCTAACTTCAGTTTTTATGTAATGCAATTTTGTTTAGTTCTAATTAAAGTTCTTATACTGTATTGGTCTTTTAATTAAGAGTGTCTCATGAGAAACAAAAGGAAAGTCTATTTTTTATCTTATAAACAACTGTCAATTCTGTCGATTCGTCGCCCGATGATATAATCAGTAGGAGAGTCAGTGAAATCAATTTTTTTTACCTAAAAAGGTTAACAATAAGCGCACGAACAAAAACAGTATTTTTTACCCTAATAACATATAACATTTTATGCTACATTTTTTTTATTCTTAATTTGGATATAGATTTCATTAAAATTGGCCCTGAGAACGGATAAAATTACCGGTGTATAACAATACTACATGTACGGTGGATACTATGTGTCTATGTAGGCCTACAATATTATTATATAACAATCATTTGCAGTATATTGGCAAATTTAACAGCATTTCTATAACTCGAATTTTCAATAAGTTGAAATTATTTTAACATCCCTTGATGATTCGAGTTATCGCAGTTCGACTGTATATTTATTAAAAAACAGGAAATAAAACATAATATTAACTTATTTCCTTCAAGAGAGCTATTTGATGTGAGAGATCATACCTGCGAGAGAGAGTAAAAGAAATCTACTTCAATCTTTCATTATTCTTTGTCTTTGTTCTCTAGTCCTCGTCAGATGTCTGCTGATGGGCGGGACACAGAATCATCCTTTGCTGCAACGTTTTTCTCACCTATTCAGAGTCTCAGAGCAGACTTACTCATGGTTAGTCTATCTCTGTCCCAAATAAAACTTACTCATCTTTTATCTTTTTCTCTTTACTTTAACTACTGATTCCACACACATTTCCTGATTTACCTGACAATTTAACAAAAAAATTTCCAAAAGGAAGTCACCTAAAAATAAACATGATCTACCAGAAAAAGAAAAAAGAAACAAGTTGATACCAAAGAAATTTCCTGAAGCAAATGGTAGTATGCACGACAATCCAGAGATTGTCATGCATACTAAGACATCTGAAGAAAAAATAATTGAAGAATTAGAATATCATACTAAGAAGTTTGTAGATAGCAGCTATAAATTATCTTTGCAAATGAACAGAATAAATATAGAAACATTATATAAGAACCAAGTTTTACCTCTTGCTGCACCAAGCCCAATTCTGAAATCAACAAGTTTGTGTCAGTGGATGACATTTTTAATAATGATATCAGATTATTATGCTTTTGTGTTAACTATCATTTGAGAAAGTAATAAAGAACACATTATTTTTGTATCAATTATTGTCGAAACATCGATTATAAAATTTTAATAATCGCAAAACACTAACACATGTTTATCGTAGCCAACATAACAAGTTGATATTTGCACCCTTATGCAACAAAATTAATAGTAGTAGTGGAACTCCAATTGTTATGTCTTCTCAAAATTTATCACATTTCAAACCACAATGTTTGTTAACTTTCCAATCTAGGAATAAATTTGTATACGATTCCTGGTGGGCAAAATTCACACACAATTCCCAGTTGCTGACCATCCTGGTCTACAAATTTCAAAATTTATATAATATAGACATATATTTATTACTTGAATGATTCAAATTAATTTAAAATATTTCATACAAAAATAAATAAATGTATCATAGTTTAAATTAAGAAATATTTATTTTCTACTTGTTGTTTTGCAGTAACTCATATCACCACAAAATATCAATAACTGAATACATGTTGGAATTCCAACTTTCACACTATATAATAGCCAATGGCAATACACAAAAATTCCGTCAGAATAACTAGTGCCATATATGGGATAGCTTTGCATGACAAATGACATAAGCTATGCCCGACATTGATTTTATAAAATGTTGGGCTATAATGTTTCCTACATGGAAAAAATTCATAATAAGATTCTGTCAATAATATGAAATTTCTCAGAAACCACATTACAGGTCGTTATCCAACCAGATCATATTAAACCTTCAGAAAGAAGTTTTTAAAAAACCATTTCCTCTATGGGACCTTGTCATTTCTCTCAAAACTCTCCCTCTTGTCATTAATTTTTTCAATAACGATCACACAAAAAATTTATATTATTTACACAAATTTGAAAAATTTTTTGATAAAATCAGTTTTACATAAAACTATTCATGTAGAATGACTTTTAAGCTAATTTATCAAATTTATTTAATTACATAGTAATTAATAGCAATATGTTTTGATTGTTAAGTAGTTTCATTTATCCTTCTTGTTTTAATTTTGGATATTTGAAGTTTTCTTTTCAATCCATATTCATATACTTGAAATATAGTGTATTATACTCAACATTTATTCATATAAAATGTCCACATTTTAATCTTGTATTATATCTCTGGATTAGATAGAAATACTGATCCAGAAACCAGGACAAATTAAAAAAAAAATATTTTTATTTTCTTGTTTATAAACAAGAAATTTGCAATGTGCCAATGATATTTATTATATATAAATTGTTCAATTTGAACAGAGATAAAATATTTTTAAACATCAATATAATGAAACTTTTAAATTTTTTTAAACATATATATATATATTCCATTGGAACTAATTGTATTTGTACACATGTACTGTATATATAATCCTCCTTATTTTTTGTTGAAAAATTCTACCATAATGGTAGTAACTTCATTTTTCTTTTGATTAAAAGTTATACATTTTACATATATCTCTGAAAATACAATATTTACATTAAACAAAACATTAAAATCCACTTAATTTTTTCCATAAAAAATTCCTATTAAACTCAGCAACAATTAAATTACTGAATAATCTTTATGAAGTGACAACAACAACATTGCTGCTAATCAATGATGGTTTCCAAATACAATATAAATTCTGATATTAAAATACCCTTTTTTTCTGTTGAAAGAAAAATTTTTAAGGTTAATTATATAAGCAGTTTATACAAAAATTATATTTAAACTACATATGCATTCTATTGTCATAATAAACAGTTTTGTTACCAATCACCAGTATAAATTTAAGAAGACAAGAGGAAGCTTTAAGCAAAGAGGAAAAGACTAGGCACCCATTCTCCTAACCAGCCTTTAATAGCTGAACATTTCATCATCAGCAATGCTAATGTCTTGCAAAAACTTGCTTTAATAATTCTTTACAATAAAGTGATATTTGTTATCAATAATTAAGATTGAACTTATATAATCCATAAACTGTAAATGAATATCATTTCTGTACTTATCCATAATTTTATAAATTTTATAAATATTGATGAATAAAATTTTTCCTTTAAACATACTTTACAAAAAAGTAAATTCTTTATATTTCTTTTGAACATAAGATTCCATCATCTGTAAAGAAATAAAATATATGCATTATTAAAATATTAATTTTATAAAATATTTAATAAAATTTATATATTAAGGCTTGCAAAACAAAACTTTTTATTACAAGCAAAGTACTCTCAGGCATGTAAGTCCATCCTCACTGCATTAACTTTTAAAATTATAATACAAGAACATTTTTTTAAAATTGGAACAGAGAATTTTTAATTTAAAATCATAAAATTTCTCTGACACTTGGAGTTATATATAATTAGAAATTATGCAAAACATTAAACTACTTTAAAAGAAATGATTAGCCATATTCTTCCTTAATTTGGCCAGAGATACTCCCATGCTGAAGAAGGCTACATGCATCCTTTAATAACATTTTTGTTATGTTTTCTTGGTATATGTGCCATATTTTCGGTATATAATCCTTATCTGTTGAATTCTTTAATATAGTGGAATTATCCCAATCAACTTTAATATTACTTAGCAACAGACAATAATAATAATACTGCACTGTCATGCTTGTGCTGCTAAATTCTTTCAATTAGTTGTTTTCTAGTGATTCCTATTTGCTTTATGATGATGTTATCAGAATGTCATACAGTATATTGGGCTCTTGTGTTTGTTTGTTTGTGTGTGAGATATTGTTTTTGCAAATTATGCTTGATTTTATTAAGCATAGTGTGTTGTTGTATATTTCAATAAATATGATGTTTTTATTATTTCTTTCTTTCGTGTGAATGTTTTCTTCACATAATACTTTATTTTTACCTCATTAATGATTTTAATGATGTCTTTATTTTTATAGTCATGCTTTTCAAAATTATTAACTATGTAAGAAAGGGAGAATTCATAAACTATATAAACAATGTTAGGGGAGAGACAGTAGATTTGTGATCTTTTATAATATAAACATCTAGAAAATATAATTCTTTCTTGCTGTGCTGTTTTAATTTTAACATAAAATTATTTATTATTATTAATGGTTTGGATAATGAAGTCATTGATTATCATATTCTTTGTGAGAATAATAAAAATGTCATCCACATATTTTTGCATAAAATTTAATATATATTTTAATGCTGTTTATTGTTGCTGCTTTTGCATGCCTTACAATGATTTCAGTTATAGTGTCTGCTATAGAAGAATCCATTGCTGTTTCTTTACATTTGTATCTAATATTTCTCGTTAAATATAAAATATGACTGGTAGATAACTAAATTAATCATATCTAAAATGATTTTAAACTGATGTAGAGATGTGGCTTCTTCAAATTTCTCAGAACAAAAAGATTTTATATTTAAGTTTGGGTTTAGAGATTTAAAATCTAACACAGAAATTAATAAATGAAGTTATGCTATCATTTAATTACATTTTAAATTTCATTTCATTCATGACAGTACACAATGCTTTCTCAAAGAGAAAGGGGATAACTTCTTTCCCACTGGTGTTTGAGACAAAATGAATGATAAGATAGAGTGTTGCACTTGTTGGTGCTTCTTTCTCTAGAAGTGGATTTATGAAAATGTCACTGGTGCAGGCTCTATTACTGAGAGAGCTTGATGCAATTTTTTAAAATTATTATTTATTATGAGAGTGATCTATACTAACAATTGTGTTTTCCTGAATGTTTACTTTCTCAAGATTCCCTTTTGAAAATTCTTGATATTCTAAAAAAACCTGTTTTAATAAGGATAAAAGCAAAATGAGGTAGAAAAATCATGCAAAATGAAAACAAAAATATTGAGTTATTTTATATTTGTTTTTTAATTAATCTTTTAATTATATTGAAAAGGTCACATTTCATTAATAGTGAAAAAATAATAGTATTTGTTTTACAATTACAGATAGTTTTTATTAAATATTCAAATAGACTACTTGTGAGCATTAAAAAACTATTACTTTATTTGCTAAATGGGTTCTGTATTTGGACACACATTCCAAAAATGGAATTTTTGTACTCAATCTTATGTAGATGTATATAAATTTTTTAGCCTACTTAACTGCTTATTTTTTTATACATCACTATATTTGAATATCTAGATAGTGATTCTCAACCACTGTGCTTGCCAAATCTTTGACAGTGTGCCGCAAAAAATTAAGAATGGATTGTATGTATGCAATTGTATGAATCATATACGGTATATTAATAGCGAAACGTGGTTGGCTGGATATCCCTTTTGCAGGAACCCCTTTTGAATCATTGTACTATAAATAGTGTATCATTAAAAAAATCTAATCCTTGAATTTCTGCAAACACTGTGCTTGCCAAATCTTTGACAGTGTGCCGCAAAAAATTAAGAATGGATTGTATGTATGCAATTGTATGAATCATATACGGTATATTAATAGCGAAACGTGGTTGGCTGGATATCCCTTTTGCAGGTGAATCATTGTACTATAAATAGTGTATCATTAAAAAAATCTAATCCTTGAATTTCTGCAATAGCCAAAATTTTGTTGTTATTCATAATTTATAAATTAAGGAATAAAAATTAAATTAAAATTATAGTTTCTCTAAAAAGATAAAATCCGCAGGTGGTGCTATACCTTTATAATTTAATGATCCTGTGTACAAGTATGTCTGTAATCTGAATGTAATAAATAAGAATAAATGTTATAACTTAATAAGAGCCGCCATTTAATGATCCCGTGTACGAATATGTCTGTAATCTGAATGTAATAAATAAGAATAAATACAATATCAGTTAATAAAAGTTTGTTTTTAAATCTAAATTATTATTTAAAATATTTAGACATGGTGCCAAATTTTAAAATATTAAAATATGGTCCTCAACAGAAAAAATGTTGAGAACCAGTAATCTAGATCAACAGATACACCCTTAGAAAAAGTTTAAAGCCTTTCTGTTTGGCTCTATAAAATTAGAAAAATTAAAATAAATTCAAATATTTTTGTTTTCAATATATCTTATTAATAATAAACAAAAATCCCTACTCATATAAATCTTTAAAGTATGGCTTTCCCAAGAATAAATTTACGATACCATAAAAAGCTTGTTGCAAATGATAATGAATACCTATATTGGTAAAAAAAATTACTTTAGAAGATGAATGTAATAAAACTCAGTTTATAATTTTATTTTAAAATTAATTTACAAAAGAAAAAATCTTATTATATTTCAGATATTTTTAAAAAATTAATATCTAATAATTAAAACTTAATTTCTAAGCTATGTAAATAAATAGTCATAATATAAATAATGATATCATGAGTAATGCTGTTATTTCTAACAAAAACTTCATATCTAAGTTTAAATTTAAATATAGAATGATTAATGAATATAATTTACATTTGCATAATCCAAATTTAAGACACAAAAGAATTCTTAAATGCAATGTTAAATAAAAATATTAAAAAAAAAAAAAATGTGAATTTAGATTCAAAGTCTTAAGTAACAAAATTTTATCTTATTAGGGTAATTATTATTAATTTTCGCGTATAAAAAATATCTTTTATTGCAGTTATATTCATTTCATAAAATTAATGAATCTGAAATAATTATGAAAATTTTGTCCATTGGTCTGAGTCATTGCTTAATGACCAGTAGGCTATAATTTTCAATATAGAAATAAATATTAATCTTATTTTAGATATGCCAAATATATTCAAGCAATATTGTAATATTAAATCTCAAATTATAAAACAAACTACAAGATGTAAGAACTTAGCTATGCATACTCAGTTCTGTTTTTACACACACTCATTTTACACAATTTTGATTTAACACGAATTAGAAAGAAAAATTCATCTTCTTTTTATATGATTTATTTTGATTTAACATGACTGATCAAAATTCTAGGAAGAAAAATCTTTTCATATTACAGTGAATGTAGCACTTGCTTTGCATTATTCACCTCCATGTTGTTGTTTTTGATTCCAATTAGAAAAGAAATTTCTATGGATTTTTCCTAATTGTAAATATGACTTTAACAGAGAATTTATTTTATTTGCATTTTGAGTTTGATGTTTAAAGTGAAAAATAACTTTCTGATATTCAATGGTATAAAAATTTTAATAAAAATTAAAATAAAAATCTTATTATGTGTAATTCATATTATTTTGCCTAATTTTATGTTTATGAATATGCAACATGTTATTTTTCTTTTCAAATGATAATATACTTTATATAATACATTTTTATAGAAACATGCATTCTTTATGAAATAAAAAGTGCAAACACATAAAAATGATAAGGTTGTAACATGATTTTTCATATGGTTTATTGTATTATATTTGGTGATTTTTTTAGGTCTGGAACCAATCTTCTATTTTCTCATTGATATAGAATATCTTTTTGCACAAATTTTTTTACAAATATTCTTTGGAAATGTATCTATTATGTAAAATCAGAATTAGGTGTATAGTAAATATTATACACTTTTGAAATTTCAGATACAAATTTAATAATCAAAAATTTAAGAACTTTTTATAACAAACATGTAAAATTATTTATACTATTATCATTTAATACTAGAAAACTGATAAGGTATAATCTAAATAAAAACTGATATAATTTTAAATTAATTTAAAA